>BLKR01003411.1:0-99017 GCA_011170035.1 Teleogryllus occipitalis
TATATATATGTGTATATATATATATATATATATATATATATATATATATATATATATATATATATATACCGAAAAACCGTTTTTTTTAAACATCCGCCCTTCTGTCTGCCAGTCCGTCCATCTGGGAACAACACAAGCGCCTAAACTATTCAGAGGATTTTTCCAAAATCAATATTCATCTGTCGATCTGGGCTGACTCGATATATTTAAAAAAAATAAGGTATTCTGCCATGGCTTCGTTTAGAGCTTCTACTGAACCGATTGTAGCATTTTTTCCTTTCAATGAAAGAATGTGATCCCTAGATATGTTATCAGATGTGTGTTATCAGATGTTTGTGTAGATTCATCAACATTTACGGTGTAAATTAATTAATACAATCATTCTTTAATAGTACGCTTGGCAATAGTCAATTGTTTTCCCCCACAGGGTGGCTGTTTTAAAATTGATATACACGAGTCCATAGATGTGAGTCCCTGCCGCTTCATGGTGGCGCTGCTTGATGTTTTGTTTTGTTTGTTGAGATTTGTTCAAGATTCGTCAAGGTTTGGTTTCAGTGTAATAATTGCATTGTGGTGATGACAGTTAGCATGTATTTCCTTTTGTGGTATATTTTGTAGAGAACATTCGGACAGTGGGTTTTGTTCGGTTGTACTGAAGTAGTGAAGTTGTTCACAGGTTATGTCGAATTCCGAATCGTTGCCCACGTGCCCCAAAAGACGCAAACGTAGTACATTGACTGGGAGCAGGGAAAGAGAAAGCGTATGTGTCGTGATAGTGAGGTCATTTCGTTTTCTGTTGGGTCATTGTCTATGAAATGTCAGTTTTGTTCTTCTTTGTACTTCCCATGTGAGAGAAATTCTGTAAACAAGTTTACTCTGTGTTGCTAAAATGTGAAAATAAGTTTACCTTCCAGCAATATGCCAGAAGAAATCAAAACAGTTGTTTATAGGAGATTATGACACATCAAAAAACTTTAGAAATAATATCCATCAGTATAATAGTGTTCTTTCTGTTGTGTCATTTGGTGCCGATATTGCATTGCCACGTGGTCATGGGCCATACGTGTTCAAAATTTTGGGAACTCCATATCACAGAATATTTTTGTTATACCCTGAAGATTCAAACAATGCAACATATTGTGAACATTAATCTGGGCACAATATTTTACATTTATCTCAGATCACACCGTCAAATTTTGACGGGTTCTCACTAGTAAAAATTAAAATTGGTAGTGAAAGGGTTAATATAAAATATCCCCAAAATTTTAAGAATGTTTTTCAAAAAGGGAGAGCTTCGAGTCAGCCCAGATCGACTGGTGAATATTGATTTTGGAAAAATCCTCCGAAACGTTTAGGCGCTAGTGTTGTTCCCAGATGGACGGACTGGTGGATAAAAGGGCGGGCGTTAAAAAAAACTGTTTTTCGGCGTGAGGCGACCCTAAAAGATGAGGTGTTTTGCTGTTAAAATCTCGAAATCGATTTTCTATTACATTACATAATTCTCTAGACTTCGTATAATACTCCATAAGGCAGTATCTTTATCATGAACACACCCTGAGTGTACTCTTTCTCACGTCAAAGCGAGGAAGGCTCACTTTCGGTGTTATGATCGGCGTGACTTGCGAGGAATGGAAAATTTGAACAGAATCGTATCTGAGACTGCACAAATGTAAAAGAAGCGATTACCTGACGCCGTTACAGCGCTTCGGGTAGCGCCGATAAATCCAGAACAATGCAGTATGATGAAAGAGCGGGCCCACGGGACCTGGAGGCTAATCCCTTCATTCCACCTCCTCCCCCCCTTAGACCCCCTCCCTCGCCTCCACTCACATTCCTTACCAACTTAAATTATGAACTCCCTGAACCAGGGTTGGAAAAACCCGTTTTTTTAAACCCAACCCACTGGGTTTTTTGGTTTTTTTTTGGGGGGGGGGGGTAATTGAACGGACGTTTTGATCGTCATTGATAACATATTTATTAAACGGTCTAACGTTCTAGACTCTTTCTTGTTTAAAGTCAAATACATAATGTATTTTTGTCTTCCGTAAATGTACAAGCTAAATTATGATAATTACTGATTCAAGGTACGTTTAAAATCATTCATATTTTGGCGAGTTGAAACATTACTGTTCCACATGTAAATCGGTTTGAACACGATTATTCTTAGTGTATTCGAGCACAAATATTTTCAAACAACAATAATGGCTTCACTTATGTCGCCTGAATTGTCTGTTCTATTTTATTATTAAAAAATGTTAGTGCTCAAATACACTATTAGCGTTTTCGGTTTAGCAGGTTATGAACTTCAAAACCAGGATTCCAGATTACTGCTTCGCCCGAGATTTAAATTTTGAATAATTTAATTACAATTTGATAATTAAAATTAAAAATAATAATGATATAAAAACTTATATTATTAATTACGTAATTATCGAAACCAAATCTTAATTCATAGTTCAAATGAAATTCCAAAATGCAATCAAAATTATTGTAAATTCAAATCTTTCGCAGAACAACAATCTAAAAATTGGTTACGAATTTATAACCTGCTAAACTGAAAACGCCATATTTAATACTAACCGAAATCAATATAACAATCAGGCATTCTGCAAATGAAATTGTTGGTAACAAGTCCCTATGTAAAGACTTGTGTGATTTGCTTAATACAAAAATAAAGTACGTTGATAGAAGTGTTGTTTGTTCGTTCGTCAGAAGCTACTGCTATTTATTTTTACACGTTTTATTTTTACACTACTCACGATTTATTTTTACAGTTAAACCGAATAGTTAAGTAAATCAGGCAATTTCTTTTACTATACGTATTTGAGATATATTAATCCCTAATATATTTATTGGAATGGAATTTTTGCCAATTACATAACCTAAAAAAATAGTAAACAAATATATACACAATAATTCATTTTAGATGATTTGATATTGTTTTTCTTATAAATGATTGTCAAGCAATAATGATAATTTGCCATTTGAGCTACACAATTGTTTTAAATCAAATTGAAATACTTATTATTAAATGAAATGTTTTTGTTCCATACAATATTTTTGTTCAATTTACGTTATGTTCAATTTAAAAAGTTCTAAGATTTTTTATTGTATATATCTACATTTAGTTATATTATTCATGGTGACAATGCAGTAATGTATTTTTATAGTTCTCTACAGGAGTGTTTTGAATTACACGATGCCATTCGGCGTTGGAAGAAAAACTGCTCCCGAGTAGAGAGACGTACTTGAAACGGAAAATTCGTCCAGGGTTACTTGCAAATATTGTGACATTGAAATTAGTGCTAAAATTGAAAGAATTAGAGGTCATCTCGAAAAAGTGCAGCGAAAGAATCCACAAGTTGATTCTTCAGTAGTAGTGCAAGCATCGTCTGCAGCGGGGTCTTCAGTCGATGGAGATCAAGGGGTCAATAGGAGACAGTCGTCACTCGGTGAATTCGTCGTGAAAACAACGAATGTGCAAAAAGAAAAACTGGACTATTGCATTGCGAAATTCTTTTTTAGCAACAATATTTCATTCAATGCTGCGTCAAGTACAGAATACGCTGAAATGCTGAACGCATTGCGACCAGGTTACACGGGCCCGGATCGAAAAAAAATAGGATTGGATAAAGCTGCAAATGCTGTTGAAGAGGAAATAAAAAGTGCTGTTGCAAATAAATTGTCCATTTACTTCAAGATGGTTGGTCCAGCATCAAAAACGACCCAATTTTGGCAACTTGCATTCACACAGGACAAAAAACTTTTTTTATTGAATGCTGAAGATTGTGAGGCACACAAGAAGACAGCCGATTATTGCTGTGATGTAATGCAAAAGTCAATAATTAAGTGTTCGGAGTGTTACGGAAAAGAAGTATTTGCTGTGTGTATAGATAACGAGCCAAAAATGGTTAAAATGCGCGAATTGTTGACCAAAGATAATCCTCTTATCACATATGGATGCTCGGCTCAATATATCAATTTGCTGCTGGAGGAAATCATACCAACCTCATTAACAAGACACATTGTGAAAGTTCAGAAGTACTTTCGAAATCATCAACCACACGGGTGGTCGAACGAAAAGGAAGGTTGTATGCCCCAAATTCCAAATGCTGCCCTTTGGAATTCATACAACGAATGTTTAGGAACATTTACTGAGAATTACAGTAAATACGCTGAAGTTCTCATTGAAAATGGAGATGAAGTACCTGTCAATATTTGAATAATTTTGCAAAATGTATCCATTCTCAGGGAAGCTACAAACCTGTATAGACAGTTATCTGAAATTGGACGCGTACTCGATAAGATGCAAGCGGACTCAACCAATTTAGCAGAATCTGTAGAACTGTGGTTGGACATGCTTGGGAATGCCGATTTAATATGTCATGAAAATATAATACAAAAACGTATGACTAAGGCTTGTCATTTCTTTGCGATTTTAATGGATCCACGATTCCAGGGGAAGCGTCTGACTCAAGAACAGGAAGACTTAGCTGAAAATTGGATTCTTGAGATAAATGCTGATTGGCTGCCCTTTGTCTGCGTTCAGAAACGAAGACAACGACTATTACCCGTCATTAATGTTTTCTGATTCTGTCAGAAAACAGTTTACGTCAGCAAAATACTGGCTACTGATGCAATCGAAATGCTCGAAATCTGACAAAATTCCTGCTGTTCTCTTTCTTCATGATTAGCGTTTCAAATTGTCCAGCAAGTTCTGCAGCGATCAAACGTATTTTTTCAACTTGCTGTCTTATTTGGTCAAAATTACGGAATAATTTGGGAAAAGAAAAAGCGGAGAAATTGGTCAAAGTTTACAAGTACCTGAGAACGCCTACAGCAGTTTAATTCAGTTTTTATCTTAATTATAAATATTAGATTTATAGATCATATTTTAAATGCAAAAGTGTGTTTAAAATATGTTAAAATAATATATGCGATGTTAAACATGTATGTATTATATTATTTTATAAGTAAATGTTCTAATATTGATATATTTCAACGAAAATTTGTTCATATTTTTACAGTGTTTTTTTCTGGGTTTTATTGTTTTTTAAATGTTTTTTTTAAAAACCAGGTGGGTTTTTTGGGTTGGGGAAAATTGAGCCAACCCTGCCCTGAACCCTTCCCTCTTCCAATGCAAACCATTAGTCCATTCCAAACTCCCTCTCCCCAACTCACAGATTTTACGTCAGACATTACCCTCTTTCTCACCCCGCCTCCCCCCCTCCCATCCTGCCCCAAGACGACACTTCAACAACTCTCACTCCAGCCAATCCCTCAAAAGACCAAACCTCCCACAAGTCCCACCAAATCCAAAAGCAACACTAAGCAAACCCCAACCCACCTTATCACCACCCACTTCGCTCACTCACTCCCATCCCAAATCCTCTCTCCGTCAACTCCCCAAATGAAACAACACTATGAACAATTTTGTGCCCACCCCTACTCCCGGGCCGTGGGGGGGGAGTCCCATCCCCGCTGCTGTCACTAATCGATCAACTAATGTTGAGCAATTGTGCGTTCCCTACAACGCACGAGGAGAATAACAAACAAAACCGCTGCTGGGCGGCAAGTACCCTAGCACGGCTCCATAGGGCGAAATACTTCACCTTTTCCACCATCCCCCCAGCCACCAGACGGGGCGCAGTGCTGGCGCATTGGACGACCATGTCTACCAGTCGGGAGCATCCCCGCCCTTCCACCTGGCGAAACCGAAACCACAGCACCAGCCCTCGGCTGCGCGTAAATTAGCGGAGGCGAAGCGACGGAACAAATTTCCCGTAAACATAGCTGCAAAGATTTTAATGAGTCAACCCGCCTCTGTGATGGATACAACGGTGGAGGCGAAGCTGGACCCGTACGCGCGCGCGGAATCCCCTCTATTCCTGACCCTTAATGGCCTCGCTTGTAGCAGTCAGTGGATGACCAGGCGGACGA
The DNA here is from genome assembly GCA_011170035.1 of Teleogryllus occipitalis. Lineage (NCBI taxonomy): Eukaryota > Metazoa > Arthropoda > Insecta > Orthoptera > Gryllidae > Teleogryllus > Teleogryllus occipitalis. The sequence goes on from BLKR01003411.1 coordinate 5,941, forward strand.
TGGTGGGGCGACTCCAGGTGCCTCAGATGTGTCGTCGTCACAACTTGACGAGTGGGAGTGGTTGAATTCCCCGATCTAGTGGAACATTGCCTGTATCGGGGGAACTCCCGCTGCCTCGCATGCTCCTGTTGAGCGAGTAGCGTCGGCTTTGATTCGGCATTCACTGTTACTCAATCCCTGGAATGAGGACAACCCACCACTGGCACTAACCGGATCTGCGCCGCCTGTGCGCATCACTAAGCGAGCAGTACGCTGCCCGTGGTGGGAATCACATCGGGTGAACGCCCTCTGGGACGCTAGGTACTGCCCCCTGGCAAAGCGAACCTTGGTGTGAACTCCCTTGGGTCCTTCGCCTCAGAGCGACCTACAACGGCGTGGAGGCATACAGCGGTCCGCGGAACTGACGTACGTGGTAACGGAGCTGACAGAACTGAACCGGCCGGATTCTGCGGAGCGCGCCACTGAGTTCGCTGAGATATATCGTCATTGCGTAGGCGAATTTCCGAGGGCCCTCCGCATCGAAGTATTCACGGACCATGTTCCCCCTGGTGTCGGTAGCGCGCGGATCGACTTTACGGCGCTGGAGAACCAACCCCGTGCCTACAAGCGTCACCAACGGAAGATAATTCGTGCTCTCACTGGTCAGGATGGCGCCCGATGCCACGCATCGAGGGTGTGTGGAGGCCTTCACAGAACTGTTTGGGGATGCTCCGGAGGTCGAGTGTGGGGTCTTGTTCCTGCAATTACAGGACCGCGATCCCCTCAACGCCGGAGATTTTGCAGCGGCTGAGGTCGTTCTTTAAGCTCGTCATTTGCATCAACACTGCACCGATGCCGACTGTCTAACATAGTCCATTTGTGCACCGTAGACCTGGGGGGCGCATTCTTTAATACTGAATTGCGCTGTCCGTCGGCGGTGCATTCCGGAGGGGTGCAGACGGTCCCGCACAATGCTCATCTACCAACGTGGCGCTGAGTTGGAACTGAACAACTGGCGTCCGATAGCACCTACACCTACGTTTTATAAGCTGAATGCGTTGTTGTCGAGCCGCCTGACGCGTTATCGCTGTTGTCGGGCCGCCTGACCGCTTGAACATTGAGATGTGGTGCCCTATCAACGGCGCAGAAAGGCTATCCGTCGTTTAATGGCGTGCTGGAGCAAAAGTTCTTTCCGGGAGCGAGCTCCATCTCGCCCGCAGCGGTCAGCAGAACCTGAGCCTGCTACTTGATTAATGCGTTCGGGTGGATCCATCGCCCCGCACGTTGTGGTGGAGGCGGCGCTGGGGGCGGCTGGCTTCGATGCTCCGTTCCTCGCGATCGTGGCGGATGTGTAACGCGACACGAGCAAGAAGGTTCTCACTTCGGATGGCCCGAAGGGTCCCATCGCCGTAGCCTGCAGGATACAGTGGGTCTGCCATCTGTCCGCGACATTAATTTTATGATAGACGCGGACCTGCGCGCCCTGGAGGCAGGCGAAAGAGTAGGGCCCCCGACGGTGCTTGCCTCTGCTGATGACCACGCGGTGCTTGCCACGACGCGAGGCGAACTACAGACCTGCTTATTGTTGGACACAGCTCAAGGAGTCACGCAGTGGCTTAACCGTAGGGTAAAGTCGAGCAAGTTTCATACCCTGGTAATGGAGCCGCAGAGGTGTGTCCCAACAGTGTTCCGCACCGAAGAGGGGACCTCCCGTAATGGAGCTAGGCGAGGCTGCTCGGTTCCTGGGGCGCCCTGTGGGATTCAATCTAGTCGAGACTTGGGAGGGGCTAAAGGGTAGAAGGTACTAACTGATGTAATTGCCTCATCGGCCCTTCTGGACTGGTAGAAGGTGGATGCTTTCGAGCAGTTCACCCAGCCGGGTCCTGTTTTTGCCCTACGTATAGGCAAATACCGGGTGATCAGTTTAAAACGCAACCCACTGCAGGCCGAGCGAAATGCATTGGCAACCATGTTTGAGCGGGTCGGAGAGCGGCTGGTGGTTTCAAGCAGATAAACTGACGTGAAGTACGCTTAATCCCCTCTCCCAGTAACGCCACCCTCAGGAGGAGAGCAGGTGACCGCCGAGTTCAAAGAGAAAGGTACGCGCCTGCTTGTTTGGCGTTGAAAGAAAATTGAATTGGCAAGAACGACGATTCCTCCGTATATTGTTTAAAAGTGAAATAAATTTGCCATATAAAATTTACATTGAGGTAAATTTAATAGTAAACTTTGCTTGTAGTTTCATAACAAGATGCATACGCTCCAGAACATATGCTCCAGAAATGTATGTTTTATACTTTTCTGTTTTAAATAAATATTAATAAATTAGAAATTCACATTCGCAGAACAAATGTTTATTATTATTATTATTATTATTATTATTATTATTATTATTATTATTATTATTGAATTAGGTTACTTTAAAAATAATAAAATAATTAAAATATAATAAAAAATAATTTCTCAATTTATTCTGATACGTATCCGCCGTTACTGTTTCTTTGAAAAACAAGAGACTAATTAATCTGCGTCGATAAATGGCACCCCATACTCCAATCTTTTTTTAATGCAATGGTCTCTCTACGATTTTCTATGGTCTCTCGGTACCCCAAGACGTCTTGCTAGTTAACATATCCATCCAGATGAAGCCAAGTCTCTCCACTAAAAAATACGTTATCACGTCTCAAGACCTTCGCTCACGAATCGACGCGTAAATTACGATAATTCATGCGAGCAGCCCGATCAGGAATATTAAGTTCCTGAAATGTCCGCAGTTTGAACGCGCGCATTTTCAATTTTGTAGTGGCACAGTGCGCACTTCCTTATGAATTTTCATTAATGATGTTTTCGGGGAAGTTAAAAGAACATCCCGACCTTCCTCTAGTTTTCGCTGTGTGAGCACTGTAATTCGGCGACTGCGTTTGATATCAAACACACCTCCTGTCTCACGATTGCATTTCATTAACCGAAATACGGTACTCTTGTTCGGAATAGACTCAGATGAAATTTTTTCTCTGAAAGTTGCCCGGCACTCTTTGAAAGATTGCGTTCAGAAATACTTCTCCCCCACCAAACTGCGTTACTCTACGCTGAGGTGCTTCGTAAGTTAACCGTGAAAGAAGGAAACTATGAATGAAGTCGCGGCCTGTGTTGTTTTGAGCAGGTATGACCTAGGGAAGGGAGTGAGTGAAACGAAGGGAGTGTTGGTGAATGGAGTGTTCCTGAAATGCAGTCGAAGGAGCTTTTCCGGAAGCAGTGTTGCAAAACGTTCACTTTTCTGTCAGTGCCTTGAACAACAGGGTTGCATTTTATGCTGATCACCCGATAAGAGAAACAGATGCTGGTTGAGAACGGTTAGATAATTTTTTGTTCCGCTAGTTCTTATCCACGCACAAAAATAGTATTTCAGACCGAATGCAAAGACTTAAAGAACCATTGATGTTAATTTTTGGTCCGCTGGTTCTGATTCCTGCCCGAAATAAAGATTCAAACAGAAATCCTGGCTCGAAGGAACATTAAGTGGTGGAGATAAGCGGTTGGACAGAGCAGTAGACTTGGTTACCTGAGGGGCCTGTGTCACCTCACTTACCTTGATAGCTTCTCACTTAACCTAATGAACTTATTAATTATTCTCTTTCTCTCGGAGGACCACTGAAAGATCGAAGGCTGTCCAGACACCTGCATCCTCACCTACCCTCAAATAACGTCCTGAAAATAAACTAGGGACCGAGGAGGGAGATTTATAACACAAGAGGTTCACCTTCCACTTAAATATAATTGAAATAATTGAATTAATACATAATTGACAAGTAAATCATTGAATGTTATAATCATCTGTTGAATTGAGATTAATCAATTAAAACGTGAATAATGTTTTAAAGCTGGGTGAAGTACCTAATGTTTAGCTGATCACTCAACACAGTAACAGCATGTGAAGACATGTCATATAAATTTATCAGCGTTCAGAAAACGTAAGTGTTGAATGTTGACTAATGGTTGCAAAAATTGAATAACATAAGCAAATTAATTAACATTGATATAAAATGAATTAAAATGTGGTAAATAGCACATTTATACGAGGGTTGGGGCAGAAGTCATGGCAACTTTTTTTTTTCTTGAAGATACCAGTCCGGTTGGAAAATGTGACATTTACAGACGAAAAGACAAGGTGTTAACTATATGTGTGGACAATGAATAGCACTGAAACATCGTAATACTCTATATTATTACTGTCGTATACAGGGCAATATGGCCTTCACGGTGCAAAAGAATGACAACACAGAGCACATAAAGTTGACATGACAAACCTGGGCCTAAAGACCCTCAAAGTAGTCCCCTGCTACTGTCACCACACGCTGCCAACGATGGGGGGGGGTCTCTGAATACCACGAGCCTCAGTATTTGCCGCACTATGTGTGAATCGGGTCTCCTGTTGGCGCACAGCATTAGCAATATTCTCGCGTGTTGCAAACCGCCTACCACGTAGTGGTTCCTTAATCATGCGAATGAGATCAAAGTCACAGGACGAAATGTCGGTAGAGTACGGTGGGTGCTCCAATTTTTCCCATATCCGACGTCGCAGTAACTGTCCTACACCCTCTTCTTTATGTGGTTTTGCATTGCCGTGCAGAATTCGTGCACTGTGCACAAGATCCGGACGCCATGAGGAACAATGTGGCAAACAATGACACCACTCATACGAGACGATCACCATCAATTTGACTGAGGAAGGATTCTGACGGAACTTCTGCCTCCTTTGTGATCCAGCATGTCGCCACTCCGCGGACTAACGTTTCAGATCTGGTTCGTACGCCCTGTCCCAAAATTCATTGATGACGATTATTCGTGACGAGTATTGATCGCCGACCTGTTGCCAACGTGCAAGGTGGTCGGAGCATATTGCATAGCGACCCACCTTTGAACTTCCGTCAGTACATGCGGTACCCAACGCGATGCAATTTTACGCAATATCCTGTGAACGGTGCGTTTCTCGACGCCACTTGCCCTCTCAAACTCCAGAAGTGTCCATCGTTTGTCTTCATCCAGGAGCTGCTCGATGATGGCACGTGCTGCTCGATGATGGCACGCACACTGACAGCTCGTCCCGAATGTTGCTCATCACTGGTTGACACACGCCCTTGCTAAAACATTCCTACCTACCGTGCTACTGTACTATTCCCTACGCTTCCACCGGGAGCGGTAGCTCAGTGCATCAACTGATGTCACTGCAGCGCCTCTCATGGGGAGGTCCTAGGTTCGAGTCCTGACGGCCGCCGCGGCGGCAGGATTTTCGACACTAGCTTTTCAATTAGGTCGAATTCAGTCGCTGTCTGGAGGAGAATTCTAGCGTCCGGCTGCTCTGATCGATAGTTTTCCGTGGTTTTTGTATTTGTATGTATTTGTATTTATAACATTGAGATAAGTGACAATGGCGGTTGTTACCAGGATCGTTGCTCCCAACAGGAATGACTACACGGCGTTGTTGTCAGCACGTGCGCACCCAGAAAGGCACGTATGAGGAACCGAAAGTACCCAGCAATGAGCATTGCCGGTCAATACCTATTGCATTCACTCTCGCAGTAGCGTAGCACCTGAAGACGTGGCGGCATTGGCATGGTAATCACAGCTCACCTACCTATGACTAGATTCTTAACAAGACATGTTGCCAGTACCAAGCACTTTGCGGCAACCTAGAAAAAAAATGATAATGACTTGCAGCAAATGTACGTTCGTCGGCAAACGCCCCTTGCCCCCCTGGTCTTGTAATTGATCATTATTAATTAGCTAGTGAAAGTTGTTGATTGCACAACGAACACATTGCTACTAAAAGTTCATTGATTCAATCACGGTAGAGATATAGGCTTCACAATGTCATTGTTGTAAGTACTTACTGATTCACTACGTTTAACACGATGTAAAAAGTGTAGTTTCATAATAATTGTAGAGCGTAGTAGCACAGATGTGCACTGAATGGCATTTTCTCTGCGACTGACGCCGGCAGGCTGGCCGTTGGGAGGGGAATTAGCGTTGACGCCGCGACGTCAACCAATTAGTGATGAGATTGCATCAGATTGCAATTTTGGATATTTGAGAATTAGACTGCATAAACAATTGAAAGCTTTTGAACATAATAATTGAATATATTTTTTGGTGAGACAACTGTATAAAATTTCGCTATGTTTTCTAAGAAGCGCAGCTGTTTTCTAGCGAGCTGCGTTGAGATACTCATGGGATTCTTTCTTGGAGGAGCCGAACCGTGGGCTAGATGGTTGATTGGGACATCGTTGCTATGAGTATGTTATGAAACTTGAAAATATCCAGATTGCGTCGAACGACGTGCATGGCTGATACAACAGATGGTTAAATAACTCATTATTACAAAATTAAATAAAGTATATACAAAACTGCACTGGTTTCATGCGAGACACAGCGTGTGAGCTGAAAAATATACGCATTTATAAAATTATGAGCTGAAATAGTTTAAAGCTTGCTCCGACATGCAATCGTTTTGAAATAAAAGAGCGTCTAACGAGCGCTCTTTCCGGAATCTGGTGCACCCCAAGGCAGTGAATCATGTCAGCTCTTAAGCACTTTTCTGAGTTTAGTTTTTGGCTCTTTGCTTCAACATAAGATTTTGCTTGTTTTCGCATGGCAACCAGCCTCCAGCTTACAGCGCAGAAAGGTGGGAGATCTGGTCACAGAACACGGCGCGACGTCCGATTTGAATGCAGATCAGAAACATGAGCGAATGATGTGTTGTGAAGAAATTTCGCCAATTTGAAGTGGATAAAGTGGTTCTTGGAAGATCCGTAACAATGGGCGAAACGTGGGTTCACCACTTTCATCTTGAGACAGAACAACAATCTCAACAATGGAAACATCATCCCCTACCGTAAAAAAATTGGATGCAGAAATCAACCGGGAAAGTAATGGTATCGGTCTTACTTTCCGATCTCCTTCACTCCTAGGACGCCGAAGGAGTAATTGCGATGTATTTCCTGCAAAGGCTTAACCACGTATACATCTTATATTTGCATCCCCCCGTGGCGTTTGAGAGAAGAGCTAAAGGAAAAAAGGCGTGGAAAATTGGCGCGTTGAATAACTTTGAATCAGGAAAACGCACCGGCTTACAAAGCCGTCGCAACACTGGGAACACCCTCCATGTTCTCCTAATTTGGCTCCATCAGACATTGTTCTTTTTTCAGACCTGAAATAGAACCTGAACGGATGGCGATTTGACAGTGATTACGCGGCGATTGATGCTCTGAACTCCTGATTGGACTCAAAACTAAAAGGCTTGTATTTGAATGGTTTGTGAAAGTTGCAAGTTCGTGTCTGCATGCCCATGAATGACCCATCAAGTTGTACTATGTTAGTATACAGGCGCGGATCCACGGAGTGTGTGTATGTGTGGAAGGTGGGAATTAGGGAAATCCCCCACAAAAAAATCAGTAACTATTAATTTTAACTTCTCACGAAACTTTCAAGCAAAAAGGTTTTCCGATAATCATTAAAACGAATAAAATGGTATCGCACTATGAGCTGAGTAAGTTAGCTAGCGTAATTCTATATAATCTGTAGTAAGACACATTCGACCAAAACATTTTGAATAAAAAATCTTAATTTACCGATCACACTAGACTCACAGTCGGGCATTTATATATAATCCCTAGGATGGGGAAATATAATAACTAGGGGGGCGAATTTTGATGACCTAAAACATCGCAAAAAATGATCAATAAAATACTCTTAAAATGTTTTAAAATGCCCTAAAAGCAAAGAAAAATGTCGTAAAATTCTTTATCAAAACAAATTCAGTTGCGTAAACTCAAGCTGTTCGATATGTTTCAGACGTAATCGCAGAGGCAGATCGAGGGGGCATGAATCCCAATAAAGGCCTAGACAAAAAAAATTAAGATGGTAAAAGTGTTGGAATAACAGACCAACAGAATGGCACTTACTTTCTCGTAGACATTTTTTCTAATTTCCTTGGTGTGGTCTAGCGGCTTGGGCAGCTTTAAAAAATATTAAACATGCATGTCTGAGAGAACGAAGTTTAATTGACCCTGCGACTACGGTAACGTTGCTGAAATCTATGTTGCAAAGACTAGAGACAACAATCAAAGCAAATGGAATTCATACCCAGTATTAAATAACGTAATGTTTTGTTCAATAGGCGTGTACGAAGACTTTTTAAGCTTACAAAATCGGCCATTTTATTTTGTTTCCAAATATCAGAGAGTTGGTAACATTTTGAACCTTTGTAATAAAAGGGAATAAAAATAGTAGTCTTAATTTCTAAACTTGATATTTGTATTCTTTTTAAATTTGATATCTTAACACATTGTTCATATTATGTAGTAGAAGTTTCTGCTAGAGTTTTCTAGTTGTTTGCAAGGCCGTCCTTTGGCCTAAGCAACTGCCATGAGTCTCAACTTCAGACGGGGACATAGATGATTGAAATAAAATACAATAGGATTACACTCTTAAAGCCCATAAATATGTAAAGGCATTTTTTAACTTTTTTACTGTTTAAATAGCTTCTTAAATATCGCTGGATTATTGATAAAAGTGATCAAGTCCAAAAATTGGTTGTTTTGGATAAAAGGCATTTACAGGTTTCTAAACCTTCCAAAAATGAGTTTTCGATTTTCATAGTATTTATTGTAATGCTACATATTCTATATCATTATTATCGTTTTAACATTAGTTGAATTTTTGTTATTCAATTGGTCAATTTTCGTAGAATTGGGAACTTCATCCCCTCTACCAGGAAACCGACCAAATATTTTTTACTTTTATATTTTATAATATTTAGATTACCATTGGAATAATAATTATAAATAAGTAGAAATTATTACACAATTATATATATTAATAATATTATATGCGCTAGACGTTTAAACATCTGGCACCAATATATGTGGAGGAAATTTGAATCTAATGTCATTTGAGCGTAAGAATATGAGAAAGAATACTCATATGTATTTGAGAATAATAAACTAGTTTAGAGAGGGAAATTTAAAAACTCATCCTGTAAAGTGAGCATGGTGATGTGGGATTAAGTCAGTCAGCCCACCTAAAATATTCTTTTTAATTTATTTTAAGTCACATGGACATCTATGGTATTTAGTGACTATAGAGAAAAAAACATGTCTAAAGAAATGCAGAAAACAGATGTTGAGAAAGTTAAAATGTTCTTGAAGTGAAAAATTATTTGAATTTGTATTAAAAGGGTGACTCCCTGGCACATTTAAAGCTGTTATGTCGCTGGATGTGGTAGCCGATTAAGGAGATATTTCGCTTTTAAATGTGAGGTGAGTGCAATTTTCTCGATAATTTAATTAAAACTTACACATCAATAAATATAATAAAATAAGAACTGTATATTCATGAAATCAGGAACTTTTTACCATTGATGAAGTATGTAGTTTTCGCCGCGTATAATGCTTAAAGTTTAGTTATAATAACGTATTAAAAGTAATTAGAAGTTCATGTTAATGCGGTTAGCTGGCCCAAATCTTTTGAGATTAGGTAGACAGTGGCTCAGTTAAGTCCTCAAAAACCTTTCTGTATAAAAATCTTAAAATTTTTAATTGAGAATTCAGGAGAATTATAGTGACAGCAAGATCAACAAAGAAGCAACTTACACCCAAGAGCACCGGCTGATATGGTTCAGTGACAACCATCATTGGTACTGCAGCATCTGTGGTAGAGCGACGGTGATGAATATTCAATACTACTGTGTTAAATGGTAATCGAATTCAGCATGTATTGAGGAGTTTTAGTGACCTGCTGCTCACAACGATAGTTGTGATAGCCTAAATCATTACGAATAATGATCATTAAAATACTCTAAAAATGTTTTTAAAATGTTTAAAAAGCAAACATAAAATGACATAAAAAATTGATCAAAAAAAGTCAGATGAACTACTCAAGCTGTTGAATACTTACTGATGTAATCATGTCTGCTGCCTTTCGTTCAAGTGAACTTCACTTGCAAATGTTTAGTTTGAACTGGACCAGGAAATCTCTGTCTTTAGTTTTCGTGAAATCCGCCGCACCCACAGTGGTGTTGATAGGCGTCACAGGAACGTTAGATTTCATACGATTGACATTAAAATTTGTGAACGAAGAAATGGAATAGGTTACTCAGGAATTGTCTGAAGGAATTGTCCGAAATAACAAATTAATAGTAAACGAAAAGAAAACGGTTTTAATGCAGTTTTCCATTTCAAATAAACAAGTCTGTGTTCCATTGAAAATGAACGGTGTACCATTGACTGATGTTAAGGCAACAAAAGTTGTAGGTCTCTCAATTCAGTCAAACCTTAAATGGAACGTCCATTTAAATGAATTGAACACAAAATTAAGTTCATTACGCTACGCGTTCAGAATTCTTGCAAATTCAGTCAGCCTTCATACTGTTCGTTGTGTCTATTTCGCGAATGTTCATTCCCGCCTGAGATATGGCATAATATTCTGAGGAAATACATCTTATAGCTCCCAGACTTGTCAAAAATGACTTGCTTAAGGGCGGGAATATATTTTCAGAAAATGCCAATGTCTATTACTATAACACTCGACGTAGAAATCATATTCATCAGGTGACAGTATCAACAGCTCATTACAAAAAATTCACATACAATACATGTACATTATTTTACAACACTTTGCCAGATGACATTAAACGATTAAATTCGATAGAAAAGTTTAAATCCCAAGTGAAATCGTTTCTGCTGCATAACATTCAATACAATTAGAGACTATACTGAGCATCACAAGAAGAGTAACATTAATTTTAACAATGATACATAATGTATTATTTACCATTTGAACTGTATAAATGTGTATAAATATCCTGTAACAAGTATTGTATTGCAGCCTCCGGGTCAATGACACCTATCTCGTTCAGGTTTTTCGTCCAGTTTCCCTGATCCATTGAGCAAATGCTGAGATGGCCCCTAATGTTGCTTCTGGACATAAATGTAACTTCATTTTCTGTGCACGTCTTCTAGAATTCAGTGGGAAATACAATTATTCAAATTATCGTTTCAATGTTGTCGCGGTGGTGTTATTCCGAAGGACAACATGGATAGGAGCCAAAATGTATTGCCTTTTTATCCTTAAAAATAGATTTCATTACATGGAAGCTCCTTTTTTTTCAAAATTTAAGTAGTATATGACTTAGTGTAGGGATCACAGAATTTTGAAAATGTGCACACAATTCACTTTTCCCCATAGCACGTCATACACAGTTTTTAACTGTTTTTTGACGTAAAATAAATAAATAAATAAAGAACTTTTGTTGCATCTCGTAAAAGTATTTTAAATACTTTTAAAATTATGTTAAAATATATGAAATATGCGAAAAAAGGTATCTAGAGGTGCTACCGAATGGCACAGACTTTCTCGTAGCAAATTTTTCTAATTTCCCTTGTGTGGACTGGCTTTAAGATCTTCCTACATTCTCTCGCCAGCTGTCATCTATCGTCACCCAAAACACATTTTTCGACTTTTTTCGGTTTCGAAATAGTGGAACGTATATAGAGTATTAACATTCCAGAATATTAAAGAAGAAAACCTTGTCCTAAATAGAAATTTTCATTGAAAAATTTGAAGCCGTGTTTCAAGAAAATGGAGATTAATCATTTCTGTAAAGAAGGAATTTGAAACTCATTTTAAGAGGAATCTCTTGAGTTTTCGAAAAACTTCATTCGAAGTCATTGCAAACACTTCCACTTATAAATTCAAATCAATACAAATATTCATATTAACGGTGTGAGAGGTACATAAAAATTACATCTGTGTATTTAAAAAAAACGAAAGAGTACACAAAAATGAATTTAACGTCATACTAAACAGTGCAATTAGTACTATTTGTTGAAAACGTATGAAACAAAAAATTGGAGCAATTTTTGAGAAAATGGCGTTTGAGTGTTTCTAAAAATGCGGAATTTTGTGCTCATTTTCACACAAAGAATGTTGAGTTTTTGAGAAATTTTATTCAACATTATTAAGAGCATATGTATACATAAATACAATAATGTGAACAAATTGTCTCTAATGAAAATATGAGCTACGTGAGAGACAAGACAGAGAAAATCTTTTTTTTAATTGAAAATATTGTACGCCATATTGCGAGGAAACTATTAAAATTTTCAAAACAATGTACAAGACCTTAATGAAAGGAGTAATTATGGATAACAAATTTAATTTGAAGGGAAAATTTGCAATTTTTTCAGTTGTGGGAAGACGCCAGAAAATTCAAACTTTTGCAATTTTCCAAAATCTTGTTAACCGTGAAAATAGAACCTATGCCACTTTTATAAGTGTATTTTCCTCTGTTATTACAATAAATTTAAAGAAAAAATTTTGAGCAAAACTTTTGAGAATATTTCGAGAATGTCCGGGGGGCTTGATCTAAAAACCGCCAAGTTTAAAAGAATTGATTTCAAAATTTCAAAGCTTCAACTACAGATAGATGTTTCTTCAATTTGAAAAAAATCCTACACATGGTTTATGCACTAGTGTTCACAGACGGACAGACGGCGGGCGTTTCGCTTTCAATTGAGTTTTCGGCATCAAGGACCAACAAAATAGGGATTTGGCTGCATCACGTATTTGAGCACTTTTTTCTCTTGATTAAGCAATTGCATTTATCCACTTTTTCTTCATCAGGATCCGGCAATGAATTTTTTTCTGCCGAAAATTCGCCGTTTTTTCGCGCACCATTACATAACTTTCTCTACATTACGTATATTACTCCGTATTACTCCGTATATACGTAGGTATGCAAGAAAGTAAAAATGATATTTCATTAAAATCTGTCTTCTATTTATAATATACTCGTAGAACTGTGTTCAACATGCTCTTAATAATTCACTTCACCACAATAAGAGCCTCAGTTAATCCCATACTGCAGTTAAGTGGATCATTTTTTCGTCTACGTTTCTGCATCCCACGAAATTTGCTAAAACTTGAAAATTAATAATTTGTATAACTGTTTCTTATATTAACTTCATATTATTATATAATAAGGTTGGCTAACCTAATATAAACAAATGCAAAAAAATAAAAAGCATATCTCTTCCAGTTAACTAAACTGTCCTGTATATCAATGCGAGTAACTGGAGTTATTTTCTGACGTTAACTATCCACTCCACACAATTTTGCACAGTGTAACGATTATGGACAATGTACTGAAATTACATATTATAATGTTCTAACCGAAGTGCTAGCAGTACGTTTTTCCGAAATTTTGATTGATAAAAACTAATGGCGGCATGCATGGTAATAGTCTAGTTTTTTGATATTAAAATTGTTTGGTGATGGAAACACCAGAATAACGTTCGTAAAAAACTATTAATTTTAACTTACGTTCACTGAGCAAAATAATTTCTTTACCGTGTGATAGGTTAAAGCCCTGATGAGTCCCAACGAAAAAAGTACGTCATTTATCAAGCTCCAATTTTGCAATCATTTATCGAGTTCTTTATGCTAACAAATGAAGCTGAATAATAATGTTATCTTCTAAAATATTTTGATATTTCGATAGCAAGAAAGTCGTCGAATGATATTAAGCGACAGTGTTGCGTAATATTCATTTTCCCACTTCCCAGGCAATATTCTGCGTCCGTTTATTTTCCGACTCCAAATTTACAATTAGAGAAAGCGTGCCTCCCCATCTCCGTTTAGATAGACTCAAACATTTTCTTGAGAAACTGCAATAAAATATTTCAATAGTCTTTAATTTTTAAGCTTAATTTAATTAATTTAAGTTCATTCACAATTAACTTTGTAATTGCAGAATTACATGAATTCAAACTGACTGGTAAGGCTGTATTAGTATTTTTTGATATTTTGCGATTAAATATAAAATGGTTCACGCATTGGTAGTGATGTAAAAAACCGATAATAATATAACCGTATAAACCCGCTTTTATATATTTATATTCTGAGACTTGAGATTTGAAATTAAACGTGCAATTTTTCCTGTTGCAGCCGTCGACACTGTCGCTTTTGGGGAGAGTAGCCTTCGCGACCTTTCCCCTGTTCTCGCAGAAGTGCCGGCGCCGCGAAGGCAACCTTCCCCAAAGGCCACAATTGCAACGGTTGCTAACAGGAAATCTCGTACATTTAGTTAAAAACCACATGTCTGAAAGTAAAATTGTATACTCAATATACTATCAAAACATTAACGTATGTTACATCAATGCATTCGTCTATTTATGATTATCCATCGCTAGTGAAAAAATATATGGTTCCATTTAAAAAATCAAAGATAATTAATTTTCTCGAAAACTAAAAATATTTCGAATTATATACGAAAAATTTCGAATTATATACTAAAAATATTTCGAATTATTATATGTATCTACCGCACATTATTTCCCCTATGATTCCACATTGTTAAGCGAAAACTGAATTTGATATCGGGAACCGTTTAGAACTTATGAGGTGGCCCATAGTTGGTGGGACTCTGTATAATTCTATTTCTCAGAAAATTTTCATTACGAACTTTTCTATTTTCCAATAAATAAGCGCTTTTTACAAAGTTATTATGTTTTATTTAATAAAAACTTCATGAAAACATTGTTCCCTTTTGTAATTCAGTTACCCACCTTCCAGGAATGTTCCGCGCTCAAATTTATTTCGTTGCCTGCTGCAGTGACGATTTTGAGTGGCAGCTCCCGCGAGGCATAAATAGGAACACGCGGGCAAAACTGACCGCCCTTGCTATAGATTCTGCTAGGATATTATTTGATTGACAGTCACAACTATTGCGATCGCGACATTTTACAATCTTTTCTTTTAGTCATCAATATTCCCACCGAGATTCTGAAATTTTTTTTCTGAAGCTTGGCATATTGTCAGTCCACTCTTAATGCAGATATTTTTCAGCTCACCGATCGAAATAAGACGTGACTTGAACCGCGAGTACTTGGAAACAGCAATCTAGCTTAAGTCAAGAATTACATTGGAATCAGTTAAACCTCATTCCTAAAATACATTAACAAAATTATATAAGAAACAGAAAACTGATTAAAATGCAAACAAAATGAAAGACAAAAAATTGAATTAAAACTAGGATGATAATAGGACGCACTATTTGGTAATCGCATTATTATAATAATTCATGAAGTCCACAGAAAGGTTTCCAATCCCAAAAGTTTTGTCCACACTAGGAAACGAACTCGCTTAGGTGCAGAAAGTTGTTACCATGTCCACTACACTATTATCTCTCCAAGAATCACAGCCCCTCCGACACAAAATGTTGGACTGATTAACACATGCTCATGAACGAGAATGAAGTTTGTTTAGAACTTTACGTGCGGTCTCACAGTCCGCGGTATCTACTAATGTTTGAAAGTAGGGTGTGACTACTATAAGTTTGAGATGGCCTGTTGGAATTTACGTGTTTCGGGAACTACTGTATGAAGAAAACATTTCAAGAGTTCAATTCAATAACACGGCGACTCGAGCAAGTGACCTCTCTGAGGGTCATTTCAAAACATAGGCGCGTGAGGGATATTATATCCTTGCCTTCAATGGAAATGGAAGCAACTTTAATTAAAATAAGGGAGTATATGGATTTGGAATATATACATTAAATAAACATTTTCATCGCGAAATTGCTCTCTCATTAAAATTAACTGAGCTCATACTTAATTTCCCATACCAGACATTAGAAATTTCTATCATTACATGTCAATTATGTTCAAGATCGATTATTACCAGAACAAATCATCAGATTGATGGTGTATTTCTCAATATTGTCTGTGAAAAGTATACAAATGAGTGTTATATTAAGAAAGAATTTTCGTTTTCCTAAAACATGTGTGTACTGTTTAGTTGCATGTCTTATTTCTAAATTTAAATGTGTGTAGCATTACAATGTAAACAAAACTCTTATTCGTTTATTATATTGAATTTAAATTATTTTTCACAATTTAATACACGACAAGAACGTGTTCCCACAAAAGGGAGTAACGAAGCATTCTCCAGGGGAGGGAAGTGTTATTGGATTGGTGCCACATTCTACAGACTCCGCCTATTATGCCTTTTAAGGCGAGGAGAAGGGGAAATATTCCGAGGATAGGCCACTTGAATTTCTAGAAGAGCCAATGATAAGCGTTGCTTGCCTTAGAGTTGAGGATTGCTCAAGCCCGGTGTCAAATAAATTTCTTTAAATTATTAACAAATGAGACATGATTGAATTCCTCTATTGATATATTCATTACAGGTAAAAAATGTATAGTTATATTTGAAAATTCACATGTGATTCAATTTCACCAAAATTAAAAATAATACACAGAATGTATCTGCTGCCTAAAATTTGCATCGTGAAATAAATATAAAAATGATCTATCATGCCACCGCTCTGTCCAAAAGCATTTCGCAAAATAATTTGTTGATAATGAATTTCCTCGCAAGACATTAAACATATTGGCACTTTGCACCACTGAATAGAATGCATCCAACCACAAAGAAATCTTAAAATTTGCAGGACAACAGTTAGTCTCAGCGTTTTGAAATTTGCCAAAGAATTTATTTATAACACAGACGAATCAAAATAACCAAACTACTGTTTCAACGATACATGAAGAATAGAAATTAAATTTCGAAAGTTAAAAAAACTCATGAGCAACAATTTACACCGATTTGTCGTAAGTCACAAATCGTTAATACAATTTAATCAGCTGAAAGCAAGACACTGCAAAACTATTTGAATTTTATACTTGACTGCCAAGATCGAATGAATTGGGGGTTGGAAGCAAGTGAGGGTTGGCATCAGTTGCTAAGATCTTATAAACAATTGCGTATCTCGAAAACGAAAGCCGATAGATCCGGTTGGATTGCGGAATTTTGCATCTTGTGTAAAGGGAATTGAGATGAGAGAACAAAAAAGATTTGCAAAATTTGTAAAATTATAAACAATTTCCAATTTTTGCAATTCTAAAGTGAGAAGGGTTTTCTGATGTCCCAGAACCAAAAACTGCGAATTAACAATTTTGCAACAATTAACAATTTTATAAACAATTCCGAAATGTGCGCTATTCCTGCCGAGGAGTGTCCCCAAGTTGTCCCTGATTTGATAGCAAAATAACAATTTTGACATGAGATGCAAATTAATTGCTTAATATCTACTTTAATTGTCACTTTAATGATAAATATACAGTTGGTCTTTGAATTTTAGTTTCTTTAATTGAAATGGTACCCTAGCTGTCCTAACGATTCGAGAAAGACAGTATTTTGCATTTTTGCAAATGTAATATACATATGAACAATTGAAAATATGCAATTATAATCGTTTTTCTTATCGCAAAATTCTGTAGTATACTGGTCATTTGATAAAGTTCATAAATTGTGTTTGGACAAGAATATTGGAATTTAAATATCTATAAGAACGTAATTGTTTTAAAATTAGTGTTATTTTATCTGATATCAATGTAATTTCTTCAAAAAGAATTGTGTTAACAGAGGTTAAGTGCTATGTGTTCATATATATTTCAATGAATTTACTTTCATGTTCATACAAGTGTTTCTTCCATGTATTTTTTATTTGAAAATACTTCCACATCTGAACTAGCGGCGCCCGCCATTTTGTACATCATAATTTTGTTAGGGCACTCCCCCCTGCGTTGAGATTGGCTACGATGATTTGTGAGGCTCCGCCTGCGACGTTTCGTCATGATAAGGGCTGCCCAAAGCCGTGCAAAAGCTGAACTTAGCCGCAGACGGCCGCGATCAATTTATGTTTCCAGTACTGTACCTGTGAAAGAACAACTGTGCCTGTGCCCATCCAGACGGTTCTACAGTGGGTCGATAATGAAGTGTGACGTAGGGTGTCATAAGGGAACGAATAATGCCGTAAATGCATGCCATGCCACATTCGCCAAGAGCCAGTGGCAAATCGAGCTGGCAGACAATAAAGGCCACAAAAATAATAAGAGTGGTGAAAGTAATGTAGTACATCGTGTAAATATCACGTTAGAATTAAACGCAGAGATAGGAATTTGAAGTAAGTTGAAGATAAGTAAGATATTAAGCACCCCTACCATAATGCATATGTACCCGATTTACAGAAATAAATTATATAAATACGTACTACGTATGCGAGGAAGTAAAAAACTGCTATTTTCGATAAAAGCTTGTTTTTTGGGTCCCTGATACAAAAAACGGGGATAATTTTTGCTCGTCTATGTTGTATGTATACCCCAGAGAAACGGCAATCACCGCGAGAAGAAGATTACGCCAATTAGACGCCGACAGTCGTTGGGAAGAGATTGAAGCAAATCCGAAAAGCTAGCTCACATTCAAGAAAATAGGAAACTAACTAGGAAGAAAAAGTTCATTCTGCATCATCACTGGTTAGTGCTTGTTCTGTAATCACTGCGTATTGGTGATCATTGTTAAACGTTCTCCAAATACCTTTGAATTTTATTTTAAATTGTAATGATGGAGAGAGGATCCTCCAAAGAGTTTCAGTTTTGATTTTCATCTTTCCATTTTTTTCCATTTCCACACTGAAAAAGTTTATTATTGAAAAAAGTCTGACAATGCTTTGCTTTGACGTGTGCGCCACCCTTCCTGCAGATGCGCTTTGATTTCCCAATAAACCATAGGGTAGTATTAAAATACTATTGGTCGGGGGCCGAGCTGAGAATCCAGCTTATCTCTGGAGGTTGTGCTCATTGCAAGTGCACAGTAATGTAATTTGCAGACAGATACTAGGTAGTAGGTTGTTAGTTGATAGCGTGTTTCGAAAAGTGAAAAATCCTTCTAATTTTTTTTTAACATTTCTGGCTCTTTTATACACAAACGAATCGACTTCCATCAAAGATGGGTAGATCAGCTAGTTCGATATAAAATTACATAACATTTTCTGGCAGGAAATTTAAACACAATATTGCGATGTTTATTTTTATCGTGAGAATTTAACTTCTTAATATTAGCATTAGTTTATTGAAAATGTTCTTATTGAGTAAGTTGATGTAAAAAGTTGCACCATCTCATCACCAAGAAATGATGCCCAGTAGAGCAAAGTGTAGACTTCAGTATGAATCGGCTCCGCCTCATTAATTTTGACTTCTCTGGATTGAATCCCCGAAGCCTCCTGTTTTGTTCCTTAAAATTAGATTAGTAGTCATAAAATAATTGCTTTAAAACGTTATTACAATTCTACTCAACAAACCCTTTCGACCTCCTATCATTAAACTCGGTGCGAAACCGTGGATGAAATAGCATTAATAAAAAAACAGAACCCGTTAAATATGGGATATATATTGTTTTTAGAATTTTATATATTTCTCTAAATATTTTCCCAATTTTCACTTTGTATTTATGTGCATATTTCGCTACTTAATGTTATATAACTCTCAGCTTTTGTAACGAGCGCTTTTATTTCTCGAACTCTCGTTGGAGATTGCGGTCCTTACGTTAACACTCTGTCCTTAAGGAATGTGAATTGTGGATGAAGACTTCCACAGCAAGGAAATGTCTTTACAAATATTATATTTGTATGTCGCAACAATGAATTAACACTATTTGTTCAGATGAGAATCGTTTCCATGCAACGATGGGTTAGATTTCTAAAAATTTGCAGCATAACAAATAGAAGTTACAAAATTTTACCAAAAATTTAAAAGTAATTCGGCAGGTAATGAGTGTTCTTTTGGACAAGTGTAGCTGTTATGCAAGCCTAAGACACGACGTAGCTTTCTGTTGTAGAGCGCCACGTATGGATCCAGTGCCAGTGCCTTTTACTTTAAGCTTTTGCTAGGTTATCGTAGTGTTGATTTACACTTGCTTTCCCATACGATTTGAAACCATTCATTGTAAGTGACTCCTGCCCAAAATATGGTGGTTTCGAAGTGTTGTACTGTCTTCACAGATACTTGGCATGCGTATGACCAGGAAGTACGATGGACAGTAAGTTTTCATTCGTTTGGATATGATAGATTAGACCAGTGAGTTGACATGTTACACAACTCATGCAGTCTTATCCGTTCATGGAATCGCGATATCATGTTGAGTGTGTAGAGAGAGAAGATATTCGTACTATTAAGCTATGTACTTGTTGATTTGTTACATACCTCCCCCTCGTCTATTTCTTCAATTACTTGTTTCTTTTGAGGGAGTGGGAGGATAATATCACTTATAATTATTTTTATGATATTTCTACTGCTCAGTAAATAATTTATTGCTGTTAACAACGCAAAAGTTTGCATGCTCACCTTCTCCATTTGTTCCTGTACGACCTGCTTACTATTGGCCCACAAATTCAACTGCACTATCTTTTGATATGCTGGTATTCTCAGATTAGTTCTCTTAAAATAATTAACGATGACTTTCGTGAACATTTTCATGCTACCCTTTTGCAGAAGCGTCACGTAATTATAGATTCATTGTAGATATATTTTTTAAATTGAATATGTTTTATTATACTTGTCTCTCTAAGAACTGTCGTGAAAAAATGGATTAATGGAAAAGTACAGTGAATAATAATATTAATCACTGATGTACAGTAAGAATATTAATGATTATACAATCATGGAGAGCTAAACGCACTAATTAATGTTTGTTCCAGGTGCCTTTCGGGTCCCATCCCCCAAAATCTTCCGTTCATGCTTCAATGACAGCTAGTTGGTTAACTTGTTGTCTCCTACCAAACCAATGATTCCTCAACCAACACGCGGGCGAATCCGAGCTAACCTAGTCATCTAGCTTGATGGCTACACGTTTGAGTCCTCGGAACTCTGAAGTAAATGCTCTAGAGCAACGAGGATATTTAATTGGAAAAAAGATCGGCCAAGGATCATATGCGACAGTACATCTCGCCGACTATGTCGACGGTACAACTCCTAAGAAGATGCGCCTCGCGTGCAAAATCTTTGACAAGGAAAAAGCGCCGAGAGATTTTCTTGACAAGTTTTTCCCCAGGGAATTGGAAATCCTGACAAAAATAGAAAATCCGCACATTATTCAAGTGCACAGCATACTCCAGCGTGGACCACGAGTATTTATTTTTATGCGTTACGCCGACAATGGTGATCTTCTAGATTTCGTTAAACGTAACGGTGTCGTCCCTGAACAACAGTCCAAGTTATGGTTTCGTCAAATGGCTAGTGGTCTCCAGTATCTCCACAGTAAAAACATTGCGCATCGAGATTTAAAATGCGAAAACATTCTTCTGTCGCGCAGGTTTAACGTCAAATTAGCCGACTTTGGGTTTGCACGTTTTTGTGTAGATCATGAAGGACGAAGAGTTCTTAGTCAAACCTATTGCGGATCTGCTGCGTATGCTGCTCCAGAAGTTGTAAGCGGAACGCCTTACAACCCCAAATTAGCTGACGTTTGGTCTTTGGGGATCATTTTATTTATAATGCTGAATGCATCCATGCCGTTTGACGACTCAAATTTAAGAAAACTATTAAAAGATCAAATGTCTAGAAACTGGGTGTTTCGTTCACGTGTGAGAGATACCGTTTCAGCTTTAGCGAAATCAATTGTGAGGCATATATTAGAACCAGATATCACGTTGCGTCTCACGTTGGATCGAGTGCTGGCCCATGAATGGGTCCGTACTCGTAAAGATAAAACGGGTTCCCTGGCTGGACGCCTGGTGCATTCTGCGCCGCCAATACATCCTGGACATCATGTGTCATCACCAACAGCCGCAGGACGGATCACAGGAATTACCGGGACGACCGACAACACGTCATCAATTGGGTCACCTAGCCCTGGCAATTTTTCAGAATCTCCCAATGCAATGCGCCACATTGATCACAAACTTGTAGATCCGATAATCACCGCTAATAATCCCGGAACCTTAATGGCCGAGGAAGCTTAGACGCATGCGTTTTATAAGCAAAAAAAAGCTGTCTTAATGAATTAAAAACCTTATGACACATCTAAGAATATAAACAAATGATCAAGAATTAATGTGTCATAAGACAAAAGATGGAATATTCATTCTATCATGAACATGTTGAGAGATTTTGACAATTTTATCCTTCACATGCAGAAATAATTGCTACACAATTTTAAAATATAAATAAATCAACTCTATAGAGCAACACTTCTTTTTATTTTCTTTTATTATCATTTATAGTACATACTTTTATATGTATTTAACCCACTATTTCAACATGCTTATTCTCATATCAAAAATTGAAACTTTCTACCTTATAGCAATTAACAACAATAATAATATATGTGATTCTCTAAGCTGTATCCATTATTTATTTATTTTCTACAAGCCGTGGAACATAAAGACTTTTAGTCTGAACCAAATCTTATACTCAATGTTGTGAAGGTTATTATAATTTATTGTTTCACATTGACCAATATCCTAATTAGGACCTTTAATAAGATCCTAATTACCACCCACTTAACATGTGTTTCTGTTACAAAATGACTTAAAAAACTAAAATAAAGATATTATCATTTACCATTATAATCAAGGGATGTTTTGATGATACAAGTACAAAAGTATTTTCTAAGGTTTTTAAAAACCCAAGAAAAACTGAAATACATGTTTTATATCTTTCTAAATTCAATATTGAATGCAGATGCATTATGGAATTGTTTTTTTATTAGCATATTTACAAGAATTAATTTTGTGCTGAAATGAAAAAATTAATACGTAAAAGGTTTTATATATATATATATATATTTTTTTTCTATTTTCATTTTCTGTCATCCATTCCACACCTACAGTTGTTTACATTAATTTAACACAGTAAAATATTTAAAACATAAGAATCAAAGAAATGTGAGAAGTCATATGGGTGTCCAAATTTTTGTACATGGGTAGTAAATCAGTACTGTAGAGATTGAGAGAGAGTGAAATTTAATAAAAATCAGTGATTAAAACTTACGACACCCATAATTGCAATTTAAAAAAAATTCCATGTTGCCTTTAGTCTTCTGGATGAAATGAAAGTTAAAGATATACTATACTGAGCTTGAAGTTCAACCCAAATGTAAAGAATTTATAACTTGTAAATCATGGATTATGAACTAACCCAATGATAATGTTCTCTCAATCTCAAATGCAGAAAATACCTTGACACTTGATCTGACACTAATCTGGTGTTGACTGTGACTAACTGACTCTCATCAAGGGTGAACAATTGAATTCTCAATTACAAATTAAAAACACTTAACTCTTGTTTTCTATTTAGGTTTCCTATTAGAAAAATCAGGAAATATTTATTTTCGTTAACATTATTAAATTTCATTCTGTATTCCATTTTATTTACTTGATTAATTTATAATTTTCACATTCTTGCATTAACTGCTGTGTGGATTTGGAATATTGTTGTTCATTATGTCATGTCCTATTGTTCCTTTCATGAAAGACGTATCATTGTTGCAGTTCTCAAAATGACTCTCACTTTAGTTTCTCTTAATTTCATTTATTCTATTTCATCTTCAGCTTAAACATTTTCTACTCAATAAATATTTTCTGTTTTAAAATAAGGGAAAGATCTTTTACTTGAATATTCCTTTTCACTCGTCCCACAAATTAAAGAAGAGAAACACATGCATCGCACAACTTATGCATATAGAATGTTTGAGATTCCTTTCAATTATATTAACATAAATATTACTTCAGATGAGATAATCTATGTAAGAGTTGGACAGTGCACTTAATGAAGATTTCATAAAAAATAAATAATAATGCATGGTTATTTGAAGTTTTGTAAACATTCTAAACACAAAAGTCATTTAATACTTTTAGTTGAAATATCATCACACACATTACACATACCATTCTTTTACTTCCCCAGTTAATAATTCATTATTGTAATTGTCTGTGTTAAAATTTTGTGGATATTGTTGTTCATGATCACTTGCTGTGAGGAGAGCTGCGTTGGGACCGGTTTGGTGGTACACCCTCTTGTCTTCAATTCGATACACTATTTGTGGACGTCCTTTATATCGCAAAATTAAAAGCACTATAATGATTTTTGCTATCACTGCTCCAGTAATGATAGCAATGATCAATGTAGTTCTTTCAGTGTCGACAAATGATGCTGTTGTGAGAACTGGAACTGATGTTGTGGTACTTGTCATCGCTTTGCTTGTGTATTCAGTACTGTGGGTTGTGAACACTGGTGAAAAAATCATCAAAGAATAGATTAAAAGTTAAACCTTGCAACATTTTTCT
Organism: Teleogryllus occipitalis; assembly: GCA_011170035.1. Taxonomy (NCBI): domain Eukaryota; kingdom Metazoa; phylum Arthropoda; class Insecta; order Orthoptera; family Gryllidae; genus Teleogryllus; species Teleogryllus occipitalis. The sequence goes on from BLKR01003411.1 coordinate 30,101, forward strand.
ACAATTTTTGACTTTTCAATAAACATGTTCATTAATGCAAGCACAAAATTCCTGCAAAACAATATTAATATGATGAAGGTAATGGTGGCTCATGACTTTTAAAAATTCTCAAAATTAAGCTTATGTGGTTTACAAAACAATGTAGTGGGATGGTCCAATTACTTCCATTAATGAACTTAGCAATTCAGTCATTGCAGATCCTCTGCAATTGAAAGCAGCAAAAGACTTCTCCACCATTCAATGAGATTGAGGTGCTCACACAGTCTCGGAAATCATAAAGCATTAAATACTTAATAATATTTGTATAAGTTTGTTCATTTTTTCTTGACTGTAAATTGACACTAAAACGTTTTCCTTCCCTCTGGAATCTTGTCTTCGGCTCGCGGAGCAAGTTGCATGTTCGAAAATTGGAAGGTAATTTGCAAAATATTTCATCTGACAGTCCTTATCCCCTTCTCAGGTCTTTGACATGTTGAACGAGATGTCTCTCAATCCTCTACTTCCCTCCACTCACAGCCACCTTTGCTTTAGCACTGTGGCTCCCAGATAGCAGTAATAAACCACTAAGTCTGCTACACACATCTGTAAGATCTGTAATTCATATTTAATGCAAGAAAACTAAGGTGCAAATTGACAGGTGGAGGGAAATGCCCATGAACGTCCAAAACAAGAGGCCTGGGGACAGTAGATACACGGGGGGCCCTGATTTCAAACAAAAGTTTCTCCTCCAACACGCAAACAATTTATTTCTCCATGCAACAGCAATAACTTACAGGGTTATTTTGAATTAGAAGTAAATACATTTTTATTTGTTTTGAATTAAAAAAACCTTGGTCTCCAATTAAGCTGGGGCTTGGGACAAGTTGCCCCCTTCTGGACGCATCTGGGATACCGAGGATCGTTCCCCTCTTGAGAGTATGATGTGAGAGCTTCTCTTTTCCCATGGAAAATCAGTAATTTGTCAGGAGGCTCATCTAAGATTTTCACACTAAAATGTTCAGATCAAGAAAAACATTAAGAAATTCAGAATGTGCTGTGTGAGCGAAGATTATCATGGTTTTACTCAATTTATCACTCCCCTTTCTTCCTTTAGAACATCCCAACATCCCCTGCTGTAAAAAATTGCCAATGCATATTCTGAAGGAAACTGTGACACAATTAGGACTCCGAGAGAAATTATACAAACGAAACATTCTTTTCTATAAAAATGAGAGTATATATGTTTCTATGAGCCACAAAAACTTTTGAACCATTGGTGTTTTGCTCCCCAATTTTGCATGAATACTTCTGAGCGGCCCAAGAATAGAAAGCAGCTTAGTTCTGATACAAAATGTTACCTCCGAAATTCGAATTTTAAACAATAGTTAAATTCAATCCCCAATGCACTGGGGTGGCATTGTTCCCAGGCGATTCTGAGAGAGGCAGGAGAGGCTGGGTAGGAGTGGGACCAGTTAGAATGGACAGACCAGTTGATGCAGTTGGAGTGGTTAGAGCGTCCACTCCCATTGGAGCGAACCTCTCCATGGGAGGGGGGAGGCGGAGGGAAAGGGGTGGAAAGAGAGCAAGGAGCGAGAGCAACTGAAGAAGCGAAAAGAGTGAGAGGAGGAAACAGAGTTAAAAAGTGGACTGAAAGGATGGAATGGGCATAGCGGAAGAAATGGGCGAAGCGTGATAAGCGGATGGCTTGAATGGGCTGGGTGGGAGGTGGGGGCAGAACGATTAGGGGCATGGGAATTTTCAGTGTTATGAACGAAAAATAAATTTAGTATGAGTTGTATGAACTCATAGGAAAGATAATTGAGGAATGTAGTGCCAGTTACCATGGACACAAGAAGTTGAAGAGAAGACATTAAAGAGACTGGGGAGAGTTTGCTAGAGAATGGACATCTGAATGCAAAGCAGAAATATTAATGACACTCAAGTTTTAAAACCCAAATAGTTTTAAATCTCTCTCAAATTGTCAATTACATTACTTGAATTTGACATTGATGGCATAAAAGTGCAAAATTAATAATATATTTCAAATTTAAGTGAAGTTATTAACATTTTCAGAACGATATTAAATATTAATCAATCAATGTCTAAAAACATAAAATTTTAATTTATAGCCTCTTGGAACTTGATTGTCAATGTTCTTTTCATGAATCTTAATTTGTGAGTCTACAACAGTGTTTTCCTCTTTCTCTGAATTCTAGGCCTACTCTGATTTTTAAATTGTAATGTATTGTTCTCTGGGTACCAACAAATAATTTCCATAACAATTTTTTATTAAGAGTGGAAAACTTGTATGAAATAGATAAGTACCTTTGCTCTTAACCAAAATATGCTCTTATTGTAACTATAATGTGAATAGGTGTATATGAGGGAGATTCAAAGTACAAATAATACTTAAGGCCTCGTCATCTGAAAACTGCTCATCAAAATCCATGATGAACTTATCAAATGGATTTCACAATTTCTTTTTGTTATTACTCATATTCAGAATTGAATAATTTGCTCTAAAATGTTAAATCACAGTGACACTAATTAGTCGAGTCAATTAAGGTACTCATCTTAATTTTTTCATCTGATATGCCCTTTTCCTTCTGAAAACAGAGTATTATTTGTGACATCATAATTCATGAACCTTTAAACATTTTTTAATGATCCTTTTTTAAGATTGTTATTTGGATTATACTTAAGTGACTGAACCTAAATTTGAAGATTGATAAGGGACTTGTATGCCTTTTACAGGGATTTGAATTAGAACTTTTAAAAATCACTGTTAGCAATATTGATTAACAGAACAATTTATTATTGATAACATACATTTTCTATAGCAATTTGAAATTTAGCCACAATAATTGACTTTCTGCTATTAAATAAAAAGAGTCATAAAGATATCTTCAAAATTAAAAGAATTATGATATTTCAAGTTGGACCGAATCAGAGGAAAAGTAACTTTAGGGAAAAGCCAGATTAATGGTGGCTCTAAAATGGCCTGTGAACACTAAACCCCTAATTAAACCCCTACAAGAAAGAATTTGTTCAAAATCAATATTCACTCCAATATATTTAATGTGACAGCATAAGGACTTTACATTAGTTCAATTTGCTTTTTAAAACTTTCTCATAAAATAATCTAATTTTTCATTCAATTTTAGCGATTATCGCCACCTGGACTGCAAATAGCTATGGGACAAAGCGTATGTGTGTGCATTTGGAAAAGTACCAAAACTCAAAAACTAACAAACATCAAAACAGTCTTAAGCATTGAAAAGTACGCATCTCAATGCACAAGGAACAATTAAAAACAAAAATTCCAATTTTTCATGTAAAAATGTCATTTTGAGGTAGATGAGCACCTTATATCATAGGAAGCCCTAATCTGGCAGAGGAAACAATTTACAATTTTTGTAATCCATGCTTTTTATAAAACTATTTGTTCACACCCCACAACGGAGTGCTAACAGCCAATAAGCTGATCTTTTTTTTCTTTCTTTCTTTTTACCAGACATACAATTATATTGTTGCATGGTATTTTGATTTAAATAGTATACTTGCAATTCTGCCCTTGCAGTACCCATGCTCTAGATATAAAGGAAAGATCCTTATTCATGGGATCCAGCCATGGGGAAAGGAGGGTCAATTGGACTTTGGTTAATAAGGCCCTTTTTCAACATCCTTTCAGTGCATCAGCAAAAATAATAAAAGTTTAGAGCAACAAATTTTCATAATCCTTTACATTTTAAAGATGAAGGAGAATAAAGTATGAATAAAGTAGAAAAAACATGATAGAGAAGGAGAAAAAATGTATAGAAGGAAGGGGAACTGATAACTAAATAAATGGATGATCTAAGATGATGTAAGTATTTAAAAAAATTGAAGGTAAACAAAAACAGAATTTAAGATACTGTTCTGGGGTTGGGTTTTCAGTTGAGAAAGTTACACTATTCTCACTTGTAAGATTGAAGCTTATAGAATATTTCAAGTATATTTTTTTGTTAAGATTGCTGCAGAAAAAACATGAATTGGATTGGAAGGCAGTAATATTTAACAAATGATTCTTATGACTGATGAGTCTGTTAAAAGAAAAATTCACAAGGAACAAATAATGAAGTAAAGTAGGATGAGAATAATAAATAGGATGAGTTCAGATCTGACATTATTGGTTCTACTGATTGACATCACTGATCTGACATCACAAAATATGTTTCTGCTCTTGCAGAAGAAAAGGGGCTAGCGGAATAAGATAGGCAAATCTGCCCCCGATGATAAAATTTTTTTATGTTGAAAATCGTTATTGTAATGTAGAAAAAAACTTATTCACTGAATTTGAATCAATTTACCTGGAGTACTTTGTACAAACGAAAAAAACATGTTTTTTAGCTTCCTATATAAGTTTAAATATTTTAACCAACAAATAATGAACTGATGAAAATTGACTTTAATTATCCTTGCAATTTTCTATGGACGATAAAAATATTTCAAAAATTTTTTCAGGAGTTTATGTCCTATTTTAACCCTTACAATCATCAAAAAAGAAGGGAAAAATAGAAAAAGATTACTTTTTTCCTTCGTTTTTTACGGATAACTCATGTCCTGAGACAGATCACAAAAAGGGCTAAATACAATTTGTAGCCCTTTAAATTTTCTAGCGTCCCAAAATTTCGATCTTTTATCTTATAATTTACACCTGACAGCTCAATATAAATAAAACAGTAATTTAAAAGTTTCTTATTTATTTTCTTAAAATTAGGTTTTGTTTTATTAAGCTTCATAAGCTTCATAGTTTCTTTGTTTTAGGTTTATTAGAAAAGATAAATAATGAAAAACAAATTTGTAAGAATAATATAATAACCTATTGTAATTTGAATATTGAATGAATTAAGATTTTAACTAAAATAATGAGTTTTTATACTTTTTCCATCTTACCAGAGTACTTTCATTACTTTGTTTAATAATAATGCTAACTCTCATTTCTGTACTTGGCATGTATATGAAAATATCTGTAATTATGCAAATGTTCAAAAATCAACAGTTATCGCTTTAAGTGTGTACCGCAACTGCAATTTCCTTTCAGTATAAAAACGTGCATTGCTACAAAACTACGGATAAGCTTTGAAGCAAACCTTAATTAGTTCAGTGTTTGAAAAGCACAAGAAACAATATTTTTATGTAGCAATGGTTCTCTGAAAAGGCATTTCAATTAATTATATTTCTACATCTCTTTAGCCTGTATTGTGTAAGATGGATCATTGTAATTTGATTGAGATGATGGTTCTTACATTGATAGATATTCTAACAGTTCCAACCGGCATTTCTGCTTCTTACAGCTTTCTGATTCTTGCTATATGGAATTAGATGATAAATAATCTACACCCTTCATTGTGTCTGAAGCAGATGTGACATGTGTGACATTCTGTAGTAGATGTGAATGGCAGGCCTTTTGCATCTGGTGAGGTTAAACCAGATGACGCAAGTATCAAATATTGGACCTTACTGGTACACGGTAAATCTCCACATTGCAATGTTAAACCAAATGGCTTCTTTTCCAAAATCTACCACCTAAATCACAAATATGGGTGAGTGCATCATGTATTGACTTTTGAATATATATTTTAACAACATTACAAATAACATATATCATTATTTGTAACATTGTTCTATTTTGTTTGTAAACTTATATTATTTTTAGTTAAAAACCTTAATTCATTCAATATTCAAATTACAATAGTATATAATATTTTTCTTACAATTTGGTTTTTTATTATCTATCTTTTCTAATAATATAATAAAACAGAAAAACTACAAAACTAAATAAAACATCTTTAAGAAACTAACTTTAAGAAAATATGTAAGGAACTATTAAATTACTGTTATATTTATATTGAGCTGTTGGGTGCAAATTATAAGATTAAAGGTTGAAATTTTTGGAAACTAGAGAATGTATAATTTGTATTTAACCCTTTTTATGATCTCTCTCTAAACATTATATATCCTTAAAAAACAAAGGAAAAAAGTTTTTTTTCTTTCTATTTTCCCCTTCTTTTTTATTGATTGTAAGGGTCAAAATTGGACATAAACCCCTGAAAAACTTCTGGAACCATTTTTATTGTCTATAGAAAATTGCAAGTATAATTAAAGTCAATATTCATTGGCGTAATGTGGTTAAAAAATTTAAACTTATATAAGAAGCTAAAAAAACACGCTTTTTTTTGTTAGTACCAAGTACTCTGGGTAAAATTTGATTCAAATCTGGTGAAAAACTTGTTTTTCCTACACTTTAATCACAATTTTCAACATACAATTTTTTTATCTCTGGAGGCAGTTTTACATATCTTAATCTGTTACACCCTTTGCTTTGAAAGTAAAGTGAAATTTTTAATTTATTGGTGCGAAAATGAGGTAGAGGAACTTTCATTGTAAATGAGGTAGAGAAAATTTGAAGAAACAATTTCTACAATTCCTAAAATCCACTAGTGAGGAAATTTGGTTTTGCATCATGAACATGTGTATTGTATTTTAAATTTAAATACAATTTAATCTGATTTGATATTTTGTCAAGTAGGTTGGCATGTCAGTACAAGATTAATCCAAGGACTAAACTAATTTTGGAAAGTAACCTAATTATTCTTTATAAATGAAATATGATAGTATTTATACAGTAAAACCTGTCTAAGCCGGAATCATTTGTGTCCAACATTTTCTTTTATCTTGCACAGGTTTCTGGGTTATTGATATTTGCAAGAAAAACTGTCAATTCTGAAAACGCAATCATTCAAGGATGGAATGTATTGAATAATTAGTTTACCTCACCTAAAAACTACATGTTACATGTAATGTTTAACTTTCTCACCAAGAGCTAATATTTTCAATTTGCCATCTGACATCATAAATACTTGATGAACACAATACCTGTATATCATCAAAAATTGAATAACAGTAAATAAATAAACACTGACTTTCACACAAGTAGTGTGGAAACTATGATGTTCAGACAAGGGGAGGTGAGTAAGCAAATGGATGAGCACAGCTGTGAGTGTGTCTGGTATGATGTCATGACACTTACAAGTTAATGTTTAATTTTAAAAAATATTTGTTTTCCATCTGATCCTGAATGTTTAATATGGTTGTACTAAAAAAATTCCTTTCTGTTTTCATGTTAGACAGGTTTCCAGCTTATCCAGTGTATTCTTTGCGTTGGAATATAGTCCGTTCTGAGATTATTTTCTGGTGAAGGCGGGTTTCCACCTTATTCAGGTTCTGCCTTAGACATATTTTACTGTACATGCTTCCAAATTAAACAATAATATTTGTTTCACACACTACTTTTAAAAGTAAATTTTGGTACTGACTGCAAAATTTGTGAATTTTGCATCTTACTAGTTATTATATTTTACTTCTCTTAATGAAACTTTAAATTTTTACAAATATGATTTGGCAAATTATTTACATTTTATATTTTATTTTCTTTTATGCGTAATAATTGTTTTTCATGCTCTATTTCAACCAAATGTTATTAGAAAATTGGTTTGTGCTATTAAATATATTACCTGCATCAAATGTGAAATCTGTGCTAGTACAAATGTTAACATGAATCAATGTTAAAAAATTTGACAAATAGAAGGGCTTAACAATATTAAAATAAAAGATCTATGCTTAATCATATTATTTAAAGGGGGAAAAATTAAATGTCTCAGATTCTGAAAATAAGAAGATATTGTATTTTGTAATTACAGAAGTAATTGTGTACATTCAGTCCCAGACCTGAAATGCAAAACAAATGAGTTTTCAGGGTTTATTACTATATTAGAACATGACTAGTAATACTTACGTTTTGCTGTTCAGACATGTACAGTATTGATATTAAAGTCATAAAATTTATTTTCTGCAAAAGTTGAAAAACGACATAGAATGAAATACCTTGTTGCTTATTTACTATAGATATTTCATAAACTATAGATTTTGCTTTTGTAAAACAAATATCCAAGAATACACACATATCAAAAATTTAACTAGAGCACAAATACAAAGCATAAAGCATTTAGAATTTGAAAATTGCTCAATGTAGTAAAATTAACAAGCATATTTTTTAAGCATGTCACTAGTATTTTTCTTGAGGATTCAACTATTACAGACTGCTTTTTCACTTTAAGCAGCTTGGAATGAAACTCATTTAGCATTTGCAAGTCAAACAATGTGATATTGGCATAGCATTGATTTTGACATGCATATTAATCAGCTGAAAGCTATTGATGTTCAGAAGTGTAACAGTATCTTATGTTGTGTAATGTTTGAATGATTGTGGACGAGTCTGTAATTGCGAATTGTCTCATATTAACTGTATTTGGGGAAATAAAATTGACAATTTTAATGAAAAACTGTTTTATTTTACAGATTCAACATAATATACAATAACGCTGTATATATCTTCCACAAATACGGAAGTGATCACAACAGCTGCAAGAGAACTCAGATAAGGAGGCTTGTTAGATGTGTTTCAGAGGGTTTGGGAAAGGCATAAAATGCCTGTACACATGGTCAGAAGAAGGTTGTAGTGGGATGGAGAATATTTTTAACATCTACACTGAAGCAAATCTGAACTCCAAAATCTGGCATGAACACAATTGATTTTTTAAAAATAAATTTTGATTCTGGTTGTGTAATTACCAATAATTTAACTTTTTTCAATGTCAGTTTTGTGATTCATGCTAGACATAAAACTACGCTCATAAATCATAAGTAAAGAGATATTCTCTAAAGGTACACATGTAAAATAATATGTACATAAAAATTATTGTAAAATGAAGTATGAGGGAAGGAAGATGTTTTTAAAGACATGTCAAGAAATAAGAAAATGGTAAAAACAGTAAACTAATAAAAAACAGTTAAAACATCTCCCCTCTTATTTTAACATTGAGCTAAAATAAGGTAGCTCATTAGCATTTAAAAGTCACATTGTTGCTCCAAAAATTGTTGCTTCTCTTCAGAACTTCCATAAAATTGTTCATTTGTATCATTCCAGTTTTTTCCCCCTTAGTGTTTAATGCATTTTACTTGGAATTTGTTACGATTTAGTCAGCCATTTATTGCAACTGAATATGACCAGAAACAAGTATAAATGTTATCATTGACAAAAGTCATGACATGACAATTTTTTTCTTAATTGTAACACTAAATTCACCACTTTTATTAATACTTCTAACTTGTGCTTTTCATTTCTTAAAATTTGTATATAAAGTTAAGTCTGTTAACAATGTTTACTTTTCGTACATTTACCCATGAGTTCACATTTCAACAGTTTTAATTTGCATTCAGATACGATTCTTTACATTTCTTACACCTACATCTCATTGCTGTAATATGGACTACTTAAGTAAGAGTAAATTTTGTTGTGTAATTATTACTTTTATTTCAGGAACATTATCCATATTTGCAATTTGCAATTTCCTGACATTATTTATCACATGATAAAAGCCAAAATCTGAATTCCGATATTACCACTGACAATTAATTTATTTGGCATAGAACACAATTTTTCTAACTAAGAATTTTGAAGAATTGATAAATTGATTCTGTTAAATAAGAGATAGGAAGTATTTTTTTGTCAATTTCATATCTCACAGTAATTAATAAATAAAGAAATTCTGCAAGTCAATTTACTTGTTATCTTACTAATTTGACTATTCAATTCAAGTTCCTCCCATGTTTGTTAAAATGTTCAAAACACAAAATTTTAGAAGTTTGGTACAATGAGCTATTCATTAGTTCAACGTAAATTAAATCAAACAAAAACATTAATGCGAATGCTGAAGAGAAACATTATTTCAAAATGCACTTAAAATATTGTTTCAAAACCCATTCACTTAATGACACTCGAAGTTATAAAATATTTGATTATCAGTCGTTTTATTTGTGAATGAATCTTACGTATTTGCCAAGAATTATTCTTTCATAATAATGCAGTGTTCACCACTGTGTGTGAGAAAATTTTAAAAAATTATTGAAATAAACAGTTATTTTAGAAGAAAATACTATATTATTTATTTAAATATAAGAAATGACATTGTTGCTGACCAAGAGTTTATGTTAGTTACTATTTCTTCGTATTGCATGGCATGATTTTCAATGTTGAACATTTCAACATTTATTTGGTATTCCTTTTCTCTCTACAGTGATGATACACATTGCTTAATGTCATGTCTGTCATTTTCCATTCCATTTAAAAAAAACAAAAGAGATGCTCGTTAAAAGAAATATGCCTTGATTTTGGAATCAATTTCATTTTAGCAGATACGATGTAACAGTACATCTCATGTACTGTGATTAGTCCGTAATAAAGTCACATATTACTAATGATATGATGTGAGTTTCATTTTTTAATTGTCTTCTGTCATTTTCAAACTTTAAAATACAATTTCTACTGTTCATGCGGTGCAAGGCACCATACAAAAATGTGATTCTGACAGTTATTCCTGTGTAAATGAAGAAAATTGGATTCAGTCTGATATGCCTCTGATGCAGCAACTTTCATGTACACAGTAACAAGGGTGGAAGGTTTACACATACCACTCTTTAATATCTTTGATATCACGTTTCTTGGTAGATTTGTTGGCAAATTTATCTGCACCATTCTTGACATTACCATTCATTTGTTGTGGATGAGGTTGACCATTACTTGCAGCTGTCCCCAGAAGAGCAGCATTGGGTCCTTGAGCCTGTTGGTAGTTCTTTGTTTCATCCACTTTGTAAGAGCCTTCAGTGCGGCTCCTGAACTTCAAAATGATGAGGATGAGAAGAATGATGGCAATCATTGCTCCAGCTATGATTCCAATGATAAGAGCTGTATTTTCTGCAGCTTCTGAAGATATTCGAACTCTTGTGTTATTCCGATGCTTAGTGCGTGTAGTTGGGGGTGGTGGAGGCGGTGGTGGGGGTGGGGGTGGTAATTCTGTAGTAGTTGTTGTAGTAGTTGATGACAACTGTGTTGTACTTGTTACAGTTGTACTACTACTACTGCTTGTGTGATTGCTTGTGATTCCAGCTTCAGAAATTATTATTGGTTCATTGCTCGTGCCAGAGCTTATGGAAGCACCTTCTCCAGAAACAGTGCCCGGAGTTTCTGATGTAATTGATTCTGTTATATCTGCTTTTGTTTCCTCGGCAAATGTGACTACTTCTGTGATGGGACCTTAGGAAAGAAATAGATTTCTATTAGTTCACATACACATTAATTTATTAAATAATATGTTTTATATAGAAGGCTTTATACAAATTTTATTTTCAGTTTTGAGCAGTGTATAAGTATTTCTTCCATAACAATACAAATGAAGTAACAAATAATAGTTTCCTTTGTCCTAAAAACACTGCATTTCTGCATATTTGCAGAAACAAACCTGTAAAACTTTTACATTCATTTGTATTGCAGGACATACTCAGACCAGCAACTGCTACATTGAAATTCATCTCTTTTTTCATACTAATGTTTACAGTGCAGTTGTCAATCTACTGTGAAAAGCTTACATTGATTAGCTGCATAGTTGTTCTTCTGTGTGATTCTGAAAGCTTTCACTTGAAACACGTGCAGTTTTGTAGCTGGTGGTCTTCTGTTTGTGTTCTCATAGCATAGCAGTGTGGCAAATTTGAAGACACATTCACATTTCACAAAAGTTGAAAAAGGACATATCACTATTGTTGAAAATATATTGAGAGTGAAATGTTGTACTTATTGAATGAAACAGATGTGTTTGAGAAAATAAATGAACATAACAAGAATTATCAAGTGACAAGTTTATAAGGACAGGAAAAAGAAGAAAATGCAGGTCTAATTACCTTAGAATTAAATGAATAATTATTTTTTATTAATAATAGAAAACTATAGTGTGTGTCATGTTACATGTGTCTAGTACGCCTAATGAGATTGGTACATAATCAATTTGAAGTTTTAGTTGGTTGATTGTAATTTATAAAATACAAATATTTTCTCTAGTCAGTCCAAAAATCAATGCTTATAATTAATTTTCTAAAAACAATGTTTATAATTAGTTTAATATCATATTGTTAGTTAATAAACTTCCGGTATATCTAGTAGAAAAATTAAAATAATTACAAAATATTATTTAGTATTTTTCCCTTTCGACTTAAATATTTCAATATGTTCAGAAATATTAAATTTTTAAATCATTATTTTGCTTTAATGTTTTGATTATAGATTATAACTGAAACAAATATGTTTGGGAATATTGCTTTTAATTAATTTGAATAATTTTGTTTGCAATAATGTTATATAATTCGGATAATTATCTTAGTTTCAAAGAATTTTATTTGCATGTAATTTGACCTGCATAATCAATATTCTCAAGATGAAAATATAATTACATTATTAAAAATAATAAAGAATATTATTAATGAAATAGCACTGAAAATGTTTTGAACAAATTATTTTAAACTTGGCATGCTTTCAAATGTCAGTAAATTATAATCAGCAAAAAATGATTGTGCAGTTCTTATTCAGTCAGTGAAAAGTGATTTCTACTGAGGAACCTATCATAGAAAATTTAAAGTAACTAAAATAATTTCCTACACAAAAAGAATGTAGAGAACTACAGGGGTTAAAATATTACTTTGCAATTTCAAGAATGACTTTGCAGAGCATGCATAGCTCCAATTTTTCCAATAAATATCGAATATTATTTCTAGAAGGGGACATGCATAGGTGCACTTAGAACACTGGTGATTTGATTACGTTTCTAGTGGAGTGATATGTTCAGTTGCAGGATGAACTTGTTGTTTCAACTTGCTTGTTCTTGTTAGATGTTGGATCTTTTTCTACAAACAGTACATATATGGTTTTGCATGGCACTATTTGCATCAAGGGTGATTCATGCTCAACACTACTAAAATTTAATAGATAGGGGTAGAAGATAATGGCAACTAGCATATACCAAGTAACTTTGTTCTCAATATTTGTCATAGGAAAAAATACACTCCAAGTTTCTTTAATTATGTGCACTCTAAATTCATTTAGAATATAAAAAATAACTTTCTTCCCTTCCAAAATTAGAATTTCAATTGTGTGGTCAAATGTATACATGTAATTTTAAACAATATTTTCTAATAACATACAAAAATTGTGGAAGAAAAAACGACGAGATAGGTTATATTTTATTGGGCTTGAAGGTACATAAGAGAATTTATGAAAAGTGCTAGAAAATTATTTCTTGTTTATGTTAAAGAATATTAATTAGCAACATTGAATGGTTTATTGAAAATTACAAGGGGTAAAATGGTGAAGATGGAAATGATTGGTAAGGAAGATAATTATTGTTTCATAAAAGAGTGTTATGCAATATAAAGGTAAAGAGCTGAATTTTAGCCTGCATAAAGTCAGGCAAATAGCGAAAACAGTATTCATTGTACCAATGATACTTAAAAGAAATTAGCACTCAATTTTAGAAGAAAAAGCATTCAACTCTTCAAGGAAATGGAAAGGATGATATACTGGAAACACTAAGAATTCAGGAGCATGAGATTGTTAAATCTAAGAAAATCATTAATACATTCTTGGACAACTAAAATATTATCTTCCATCAAGTACTTTAGTAACATTTAATGCAAAATTGTTTATCAACAAAAATTGAGAATAATCAAGTGAGTAGTATCAATACATCAATCTTAAATATATTTTTGTGCTAACTGAACCCATTGCTGTCGTAAAAACTAGAACTCAATTCTATCTTGGATTAAGAATTCAATTACATCTGCTAACATTTCATCAATACAAAATCAATGACTTCTTCAGGGCATTGCACAAAAGTGAACAAGATAAAATTTTACATCAGGCTGCAGTCACAATTGGATAATTACATATACTTATTGTCTTGATAATGGTATACATAAATAAGAATTCTATGCAGTGATAACATTTAGAACAGTCAGATTTGGAACGTTTGAAAATGTTGCAGCTCAACATAGAATTCTTATTGATGTGTGTATTATGATCATCACAATATTACAATATTAAGTGTATGTTATTACCTGAATAATTCTGATCACAATTATTGTGGTAGTGCAATCTAGAGTAAATAAATATCTAGTTTACTTTTAAGCAGTATTATGAAGCCCTGAGAGGTCAATACTTTAATATTGATGAAACGTTGACAGATATAATTAAATAACTCAAGATATATCTGAGATAAAGTTTTTTTCTAACCAATTAGGATCCACAAGGTCATAAGTAATTTATTTATAAGGGTATTTTAAGAGGGTATATAGATAAAGCATACTTTAAAAATAACTTTTGGTTATAGTTTTGATATTAAAACCATAAAATATTAACATCTCATTTTGAAAGAAATATTAATTTCGTGAATATGTAAACTCTACAAAATGTTTATATGAGATTATTGTATTAAACAATGTAATAAGTATTAACCAACATGAAACTGTAAATTCTCACAAAGTTTAACATTTTAGATTACAAAAATTGCTAACATCTATAACACTAAAAACAAGACAACAATTAATAACCCTGATTGTATCTGAAAATGTCTGAATTAATACCTGAATGTATCTGAAAATGTTTAAGGAGAAATCTACAGTTCTAAAGACATAGATGAAATACTTTCAGATTATATTCAACAAATTTTTATGTAGGCAACATATTGGCATATGAATGAATATGTTTCAGTGATTGTTGGAAATACAAAACACAAATAAAAATATGGTAATTCCTCCATCAATATTAGCACAAAGGTAATTAGGGAACTTGATTAGAGAACTATGTGAAAAAGAGATGTTCATGATGTACATTTGAAACCTAATTTTAAAAAATTTAAGCAATTTTGTAAGAATGTGTGAAGAGTTAGTTATGTTTGTTAATGTGCTGTGTGATGTAAATTGTTTTGTAATGTATTTTTTTGAAATCTGAATGATGTCTCTCTCCTATGTGCCTGATAATTTAGAGTTTAATTTGTTTTAATGAATGTTTGTGTATTGTAACAGCAGACAGCAGACACTGAGAACATAAAACTGCCTTTCACTAATTCATAAAAGTGTAATTTAAAAAATGCTCAAAGCACTATTTTCTTTTTAATGACATTTATTCTAACGACAAAGTTCATGCTGTGTTTTTTGGTTTCAAAGCTCATGCAACATTCAAGCCAGGTACAAAATTTCACAACTCAATAAAGCTTATGTAAATATGCAAAAAATCGTGCTCAATAATGCTAGATTATAATGTGACTTGTTCAATTAATACTGTGGAAATTTAAGCACTATGTGCCTGAGAAGATGTGAAATAAACGCAGTGCTCATAGTATGGTGCTTTCGTGAGAACGTTTTTGCGTCATTTTTCAACTTTTATAATGATTACCTTTGCCACCTGTGGTTGGAGTACTATCCTCTGTGGAGATCTCACCTGACCCAGATCCAGTTGAGGGACAATCTTCATCATCACAAGGCCGGTCAGTGGATTTTGGGGTAGTAGTTGTTGATGGACGTGTAGGTGGTACGTACACTGGAGTAATGAGATCATCTCCTGGGAAGATGAACATTACTTGGTATAATACTCATGAATACTACATCTGACAGAAATTAAAATTACATCAATGAAAGTTAAGTTGAAATTAATAATTGGGAGAAAGTTTTCAGTAACTTCAAAGAAACTTCTCTTTGTTGCTGCATTTTCATAAAATGCTCATGCAATCTTACATAACAAATTTATTCAACCAAGTAATAATCAGTGAACAAGTTAATGTACTTTCAAATTCATAGAGAGCATGTTATTTATGAGTTATCATTGGTAAATCTGGTTGAGTGTTTATTGCTTTAAAATTTAATCCTGTTTTGCAACAATTGTACTCTATGAACATTTTTTTCATCTTAATGATTATTCTTTGCATTTATTTTCTTTCCTGTTTTGCACCTGTAATATCCCTGGATATGTTGTGCAAGTAAGTTATGGCTGGAAGACATTTATTTTGAAATCAATGGCTGTTTTACACTTTATTGATAATTTAGTTTTTAACTACTGAATTTTAATATTGAAAAGTAACATTTGGATTTTTCTCTCTCTCAGTCAGTGAATTGCAAAATATGATACATGTTCTAAGGGCATCATATGCTTTTGGAGGCTATGCTCTCCACCTCATTTCCATTTTGAAAAAGGCAGGAGAAGGATTCAGCATAACTTATGATGAATTTTTTTAGGAAATAATTTCACAAACACCACAATTTAATTATTTCACAAATGTGTTTTACAATTGGTTGCAGAACTGCCATTTCCATTTTGAAAGTGTATATACATTACGCCAGTGCAACCTTATCTTTCTTAATGATGTTAAAAAGGGTGAAAACTTTCAGAATCAACAGACTGTAAAACTATTCTTTGATTATGTTTTTCTGTTTTACTTTCATACACAGCTAATAATTCCTATTAATAGGTAATAAAGTAACAAAATCCGAATAAAAATATGGTTTAGAATCTTCTGAAATATTTTAATCATTAATATCCCATTTTTATTAATGTATTAAATATTTACACTTTATTGGAAAAATGTTCTTTAGGGATAAATTACATTTCCACATGGATTAACAGTTTTAAAAATGTCTGTGAATCGTTGCTCTGTATGGAAGTCACAAGTAAGAGAAATATTTCAAATATATTTTAGATAATTTGGATCTTTTATTGATCACTTAAATGTAAGCAATAAAGTAGCGAAAATTCAAATGATCGAAAAAATTATGGGCAAAATTGTTTGTATATTTAACCATACTAAAAGACATAGTTAATGAAGAAATAATTAATGTTTTGTGCATCTTGCAGGAAATGACATATTAATTGATTTACATATTTCAATAGAGAAGAGTAGAAACAAGTAAATTGGAATAATAAGCAAATAGAATATGAATTTGTGAATCATAAAAATTATGTCTATCATATTTGCCCCGAATATAAGTCGAGTCTGAATGGTCACAAGAATACATCCTCTAATTTGTTTTTATAGTAATCAAATAATAAGATACTTGACCTGAGACCTGTGATATTTTAATTATTTACACAGCTTAATGTTATGTCAAAATTTATGAGTTTTGTGGATAAATTAATGTGGTATGAATTTATGAGTAAAGGAATGTAAAGACAAATCTTAACTGACTAGGCTTAATCTACAAATATTAACAACCCCATATTTTTTTTAATGAGAATTATGGGAAAAAACTTCATCTTATATTTAGGTAAATATAGTATTACTATATACTTTTAGCAAACTAATGCATCACTCTCAAAAACGATAATTAGCCAAAATTAATAATTTGTAATAAAGCAATTGATATTTAAATGTTTGCTTGGGGGAGTAGGGCCCCATAATTGTGACAAGGGTAAAGGGGGAGAAGGTTGATGGAAAATTAATGTTTTCTTCACATTTTTCTAATAATTATGTTTTTAATCCCAAAATAGAATGTTAAAATTAATTAAAAATATATCTTTTATTACAAATTTTAATAATTTTATTAAAATAAATATCTTGTATGAAACATTCAGGTATTAACTTTTACTTTTATTTTACTCATGAAGGGAGAGGAGAATTTCAAAATAAAAGACCTTAGAAGGGAGGGGGAAGTACAAATTTTTATAAAGGTGTGGGTAGAGAAAAAACTAATTTTTTCATAAGTTTTTGATGTCCCTTACTAAGTCACTCGCTGAGATAAAAATAAGATTTACAATAAACTCAAATAATGTTCATGCTTTCTTTCATGCACTATGTTCAGGCTACTCAGACAATTAATACCTGACCCACTGTCAAAAGCTGGAGTACATTCATCTTCATCGTCAGCATTACAGCCTGAACCAGCCCCTGAAAACACTAGATCATCCATCACTCCAGGGTATCCAGATGCAGGAGTCTGCAAAAAGTCAAAGAATTATATCATATATTCTAAATTATATCATTACATTTTTTTGAAACGTAATATTAGTAAACTGAACCAAACAAAAAACAACAATAAAAAACAAAGAAAAACAAACATAAAACAAAATAAAAAGAGCAAAGAACTTTAGTTTCCACTTTGGAAAATACTTCTGAGCATTGTTTTTACTTGACACATTCACGGTAGAACTGGTGGAACCTTCTATAATATTCTTAAAGTAATATTTCAGTTCTACCATTAGGAAACCGAAAAACAGAAATTTTTAAAAAGAAATGCATTTTGGATGGCAATAAATGTTAGCTGCCAAGAGGATGGGGCAAGACCAAAAAGCTAGCCTAGACCAAAGAAATTAGAAAACTAGAGAAAGTCTTCCGTAGCTCTACTACTTTTGTTTCAACTTTTTGTGAGGATAGATCAAAATGCACTAAATCACATTAACATAAGATAATTTTGATTAAAACTTTTGTATTTTGAAAAATTACACATGTTTAATTTTTTTTAACATTTTACATGTTATTGTTTACATCGCAGGAGTATTTTATAATTTACTACACTACCTCTGGACACAAAATACTTGAAATGATGCTCTGCAATGTTTTTCAAAATCTCAAAAGTTTTTGAGAATTAATTTTTTCTTTCTTTTTTGTAAATACAATAAGAGTAGGACTACTCCACATGGTAGTGTAAAAATTGGTGGTAGAAACAAGCTGATCTGGAAATAGGGACAGTGGAGGTTGAAGTACCAGGGTGGGGAACAATTTTTTAGGTTCGATTATAAAATAACACGAAACGAGATAGGAAGGCGAGTGGAAGATAATTGTTGTATATAAGATTTTGTAGTGCTAAGTTTTGATATTTCCAGTTCATAAAACTACAACCTGCTGCTGTTAAGTTGAATGGTGTCTAATAACAAATAAGGAAATGGACAGTTACAATTATTGATGAAATATTGCTAGCTACACAGAAACATACCTGTTGCATGCGTTGAAGAGGTTCATGAATACGGTCACCAATGCCTTTGAGCAATTGAACATCTCCCCTTATCGTTGTTCGTGGGTCTTTTTCCGCAGCTAAATCTAGAAGTCTTTGTCCATTAAATACTAAACCAGCCATAACTCCTGAAAATGGTCTTTCTATCCTTTGCTTTGCTCGATTCCATTTACCGCCAATCTGTATTTGTGCTTGACTGTTGAATACTGTCAACTGGTGACCTAAAATCCCATAAAACATTGTATCAGAAAGTTCAATGTATTTTTTATTTTTATTTTCAATAGAAATGTTTAAACTCAGAAAGAATGGTTGGGCATATCATTTGCATAACTAAATTAGATAATGTTTTGTATTAAGTTGATTACTCTTTTGAGGAAAGTGACTACCTATGAATTGTATTAAAACTAGTAATTATTATTATTATTATTATTATTATTATTATTATTATTATTATTATTATTATTATTATTATTATTATTATTATTATTATTATTATTATTATTATTATTATTATTATTATTATTATTATTATTATTATTATTATTATTATTATTATTATTATTATTATTATTATTATTATTATTATTATTATTATTATTATTATTATTATTATTATTATTATTATTATTATTATTATTATTATTATTATTATTATTATTATTATTATTATTATTATTATTATTAATTATTATTATTATTATTATTATTATTATTATTATTATTATTATTATTATTATTATTTATTATTATTATTATTATTATTATTATTATTATTATTATTATTATTATTATTATTATTATTATTATTATTATTCTTATTATTATTATACATTATTATTATTATTATTTATTTATTATTATTATTGCTATTTATTATTATTATTATTATTATTATTATTATTATTATTATTATTATTATTATTATTATTATTATTATTATTATTATTATTATTATTATTATTATTATTATTATTATTATTATTATTAGTATTATTATTATTATTATTATTATTATTAGTATCATTATTATTATTATTATTATTATTATTATTATTATTATTATTATTATTATTATTATTATTATTATTATTATTATTATTTTTTTTTTTTTTTTTTGAGGCGGGGGAAATCCTTTATGGAGACCGCCGCAGCCGGTACTGTCGGACTCCCAGACTTGGTCTACCGACTAAAACCCCCTCCGCTCGCCTTCGCCCGTATAGGACCACGTGTGGAACCGTCTGGCGAGACATTACGTCGCACGTGGGTGTGGGTGTGAGCAAGTGCTCTATCCGCTGTCAATCATGGCCTTCTGTTTGAGGATGTGCTTTATGAAATCTCCAATTGTGTTCCAGTTTTCTGGAGATTGCAGCATAGTTTCGATTGTATTTGCAGGTGTCATTTCCACTCGCAGTTTTTCATAGCATACAGATCTGACTTCCTCCCAGGCTTTGCAATTATATATAGAGTGCAAAGCATCATCATCTTCTTTGTGGCATTCATAACATGTCGGGCTTTCAGCAATTTTGAATCTATAGAGGTACTTTTTGAAGCATCCATGTCCCGTAAGGGCTTGCGTCAAATAGTAATCCACTGCACCGTGTTTTCTACTTATCCATTCTTTGATGTTGGGGATAAGACTATAAGTCCATCTGCCTTTTTCCTCCAAGTCCCATCGGCATTGCCATCTGTACACAAGATCGCTTCGCAGCTCCGCTTTGATTTCGTTGACCTGTTTTGTTGTCAGTAGGCGCATTTGTTGTTTAGCCGCTTTCAGCCTTAGGTACATTGCTTTCCTTTCTTGAGCCAACAGGTCGATAGGGGGTGTACTGGCCAGAACTAAGGCTGCATTGTCCGATACAGTACGATATCCCGAAATTATCCTCAGTGCCATCCTTCTCTGAACCTGGGAAAATTTCCGTCTTATGGACTCTTTGTTTAGAGCATCAGCCCACATTGGGGCAGCATACAACATTCTCGAGTGAACTGCGCTAGATATCAATCTTCGTTTACTTTCACTGGGTCCTCTTGTATTCAGCATAAGTCTGGAGAGGTTCGCACCAGTCTTTGCTGCTTTGTCAGCCATTTTTATGATATGGGGTCCAAAGCTTAATCTCGAGTCAATTTCGACTCCGAGATACGTTATTTGCCGATTCCATCTAATAATCTCGTTTCCCAGACGGATCACCGGGGTCGAAATGCTCTCCGATTGGTAATCAGTACGGCTTCTGTTTTTGCTACCGCCATCTGGAGATTTCTTATATCCAGCCATCTTTTTACCCTGCGAAGAGTTTCATTGGTTTTCATCGCCAGTAGCTCCACGTTGTCACTATGGCACACTATGAGTGTATCGTCAGCATAACCAATAAGTTGAGAGTACTTCGGAAGCTCGATGTTCAGAAGATCGTCGTATAGCACATTCCACAGAAAGGGGCCCAGTCGAGATCCTTGAGGGACACCACAAGTCATTTCTTCCTCTATCCTATATCCATTTGTGTAAATAAGTTTCCTCTCGCTGAGGTAGTCCTCCAGGATCTTCACGAGGTACTCAGGGACCTTCTTGGCTACCAGCGCTTGTATTATGTCTTTCCATCTGGCGGAGTTGAATGCGTTTTTTATGTCAATCGCCACCAGTGCGCAAAAACCTCTCTTACTTTTGGCTGTTTCGGCATACTGAACTGCTTCTGTAATAGCGTCTATTGCTGAGAGACCCTTTCTAAAACCAAATTGCCTCGTTGAGAAGTTAAATCCTGCAATCATGTGTTTCTCTAATCGTAGGAGGAGCAAACCCTCAAGTAATTTACTCATCGTATCCAGCAGGCACAAAGGTCTGAACGATGACGTCAGCTCAATTGGCTTGTTTCCTTTCCTAATGAGAATTAGCTTCTGCTCTTTCCAATCCTTAACGAATTTCCCCAGTTTAAGGCAATGGTTAAAGGTATCCAGGAGGCATTCGGGATATACTGAAACCACTATGCTAAGGATCACGTTAGGGATCCCGTCCGGCCCTGGAGCTGTTTCCATCTTGGTCTTTGTCATTGTTTGCACCAATTCATCCTTTGTGAAGTAATTAACTTCGTCGAAGTGGTAGTCAGTGGGTCTATTCCTTACCCAGCGTTCTCTGTAAGGAAAAAGATCTCTGATGATTATCTTCACCCACTCGAGGTCTTCCAGTCCCGCACTATTGGATGGTTTAAATTTCCCCATAACTATTTTATATGCTTTCCCCCAGGGGTCATTCTCCACCTCATTTACTAAGTCCTTCCAGCATTTGGTTTTACTTCTTTTGATTTCGGACTTAAGACATTTACGGCACTTCCTATAGTTTTCCCTTAGTCTTATGTCTGTTTTGGCTCTTGTAGCGAGTCTACGAGCTTTAACACAGTCATTACGGAGTTCTGCAATATCCGCAGTCCACCAGTACACATGGTTTTTTCCCCTTGGGCCCCTGCGTCTAGGCATTGAGACTTCACACGTGCCTTTAACGATTTTCCGCGTTTCCTTTACCGCCTCGTCGAGGGTCGCGGTCACGGCTTTTTTTCCCCATCCCATATTCTTCAGCAGTTTAACTTCATCAAGGAATGTTGTGGCCTTTTCTTCGTTTAGTTTTTTGGTATTCCACGATGGTCCGACGTTTGGCTGTATCTCTCTTCCAGCTCTGTTGCCTGTGGGTGAAGTGAAGAATTCTATATAGCGATGATCGCTAAGCGTCTCTAAATCAAGAACTTGCCAGTCCTGGGCATTCCTGGCTATCTTTGAGGTTCCTAATGTCAGGTCGATTATAGAAGATACAGCACCTCTCTGAAAGGTGCACGAAGTCCCTGTATTTAAAACCACCAGGTCTTTTCTTGCCATGAATTCGCAGACGATCTCACCTCTACGGTCAGATCTGCTTTCACCCCATTCCGGGGACTTGCTGTTAAAGTCTCCGGCCACGATAATTTCTCCTGGTGCAGAGTTCATGCTTGCATCCAGTTCGTCTATTTGTTTACTAAATTTTTCAATTGCGTCGTTAGGGGAGAAGTAGCAGCTATAAATTCTGAGGTTGTCCAGATCCGCCCATACAAACCCTTGGCTTGTATTTTTAAATTTATTAACTCTCAGTTTGGGGTTAAGTAATATAATACCCGCACGTCTTGTCGAGTCCTGGTAATACGATATTTCATCAATATCGTGCTGCTCACTAACCAATAACACATCCACGTGTCTTTCCCTTGCCGTTTGAACAAGCAGTTCTTGAGATGTCTTCCCTTTCCCTAAATTAATTTGGAGGAACCTAGGCATTCTTTGTTTTCCTGAGTTTATTTAGTTCTGCTGAGAAGGAATGGCACTTGTTGCTACCCAGCATATGATTGTCTCCTAGATTTTTGTCTTTGCAGACAATACATTGTGCTGATCCTGTGCAGACCTTGACCGTGTGTCCATTTTTGCCACATTTGTAGCATGTACTGCTTCTGTCCGGTCCCTTGCAGAAAGTGGAGATGTGACCGAAGTCTAGACATTTATAACATCTCCTGACTTGATGTTTCACTCTGACGTGGCAAACAAGCCATCCAATCTTGATTTTCTCTGCTTTAAGCAGGACTTCTGCTTGGCGCGTTGGGAGCATTACGGTTGCTACCTGCCTGCCTCCATACACCTTGAACATTCTGCACGCCTCCATGGGGAAATCCCCCGTAATGCGTGTGACTGCTCCTTTCACTTCGTCCAGAGTAACGGTCTCGTCTATGTTTCTTATTTCGACCAGCATTTTCGGGTTAAATGTATTAACATTAACCTTGTCTCCTATAGCACTCTTAATAGCGTTATTTAGAGACGTTGGATCGCAACCTTTCTCTAGGACAATCAGGATTTCATTTTTAAGTGTCCTCCTGATTGTACGGATGTTGGCATTGTGTTCTTTTGGATCCACCGATTCCTTCATTTTTTTAATTATTTCAGCATATGATTGCCCTTCGTTTGCTGTCAATTTGATGGCTTGATTAATAGGCCTTCTATTTCTCGCTTTGGGAGTTTCATTTTCATCTCTGGATGAACTCTCTTTCTTTCTTGCCGACTTCCTGTGTCCAGGAGATTTCAGCCAGACCTCCTGAAAGCTTTGTTTCTCCTTACGACCATCTAATTCGACAACTTGCACCTGCTTGTCTTTCTTGTCTGGTCTGTTGTCTTCTGGAGGGCTTGGGGCTTCTCTCTTCTTGTTTTCTTTAAGTTGGTCTCGGGGCTCTCCCTTTGCTTTTTTTGAAGTCTTCTCGACCCTTTCCCTGCCACGCCTAGTATTTTCCGCTTGTTCGTCAGCTTTCCCTAAGAGAATCAGCTTATCATACATACACTTCTGCTCCTCTTCAATGTTTAGCCATCGGTTTTTCAACGCGTCTATTTCTTCTTGTGCTGTGGCTAAAGTCTCCTTCACTATCACCGGGTTATTTTTTAGTAGATTTCTGCCAATTACCGTGAGCTGTGCTTGCAGGCGGTCTATGATCTCCTTATTTTCTTTCGAAAGCTTCTGAGTTATTTCCCATCTTTCTATAACCCTTTCCGCCGCATTCCGTTCTCCGTCGGGTGTGGGCTCTCCTTGCCTGGAAGATACCTTAACTCCTGTAGGTACTCCAGATATGGAGGGGCTGCTAGGAGGTGATCTCTGCAGCTTCCGCCTTCCAACGAAGGGGTTAAATGCACTTGTGGCATTATCTGTCAGGGACGCCAAGTGATCCACGTCTCTGGCATTGCAGTCGCTTGGTGACGACGCCCGGTGGCCTGCTTGCTCGCCACCGACCGCCGGTACTGGGGCTCCGATCCCCTGCACCGTAATGGTTGATCCTGAAAGACCTTCCATCGCGGGTTTTTTCTTCGGGGTCGCCTTCCCCTAGCGTTTTTAAGCTCCCGCCAGCTGAAAGGGAAACGGAAGAAAAGAAGAGGGGACAGTAAAGAATAGAGTTAGAATAGAAGAGTAGAATAGAAACGACTCCCTAGCCCTCGAAACCTAATAGCGTCGGGGTCGGAAACACAAGAGTTGGCCGATACGAAGATTGGCCTACAGGATAGAAAAATAGAAGTGTGCCACAAGTAAGTGGAAGCAATGACACACCAAGAATGTGGGGATTGCAGGATGTATAGGGAAGTGACAGCGGACAGCTGCTCCGATTAGTCGCCTTCTACGACAGGGGGAGGTCCCGAGGTGCTATTCTACTAAAAACCCCGACACCACACGGGGGATTATTATTATTATTATTATTATTATTATTATTATTATTATTATTATTATTATTATTATTATTATTATTATTATTATTATTATTATTATTATTTTATCTCAATACTAGTCTATTTCATCATTATCTCAGTACTTTACCCAGTTACTAGCATGCTTACATTGGCACATGTGGTAATAGATTTAATTGCTAGTAGCATACTATGGTTCTTCCATTTCAAGAACGTTCCATGATTTGAAAACATGCACAGAATCACTTCTCCCCATAGCACGTCACACACAGTTTTTAACTGTTTTTTATGTAAAATAAATAAATAAATAAATAAAAGTAAAATATCTTATATACAAGTGATTGTGGCATTATGATTAATGACTTGTCATGCAATGTCTCATTATTCAATTAGTCAAGACATTAATTGCCAAAATATGTAAGTAGAGCAAAAGATGTAAAGTATATTAGAAATTTACCAAAAGTTCTATTAGAAATTTACTAAAAGTTCTATTAGGCATTCAGGTTAGTTAAGGCAGTGGTAGATGCAACAATGGACTCGGTAAACTAACCATAATTTATTACCAGAGTAAAATGTATGACTTTTAAGAATTCATTACGAGTTGTGACATCTTTTAGAAATAATCATATAATAACACATTTTATTACTGACTGAATTAGTTGAAATATAGTTTTGGCAAGCTTGTAGACATTTTAGTTTGTTTGATATCGTTAGGTTTCATAGTTTTCATTAATTCAATACTACTATTGAGCTGAGTATGGAGGAAGCTTGTTCTACTATTGATGAAGTCTGCACAAAAATTGATTTCCACATAATAATATTTTCTTTTATCTATTGTCTATTATCTATTATAATAGTATTGTACCATGAGATACACTTTCTTACCTGCTGGGTGATTTGTTTGCACATTATAGTCATCCACTTGAATTGTTGAATTAGCACCTGATCTGGTGAATCTGACCACATGATATGCATTATCATTGACTTTCACACTAATTTCTCCAATAGGGTGATCGTTAGTCCCCATATTATACACCATGAAGATATTTCCTTCAACCTGTAAATTAATTGGTTATTTAAAGAAATAGGTGTTGTACATGTTACATCTGTCAAATGGGAATATTTATACTGACAATTTCCAACTCCATATAATCATTAGATCTTCCACTGTCAATGCGTAACAGAACTGCATCCTCCTTGGTTGTAATGAATCCCAATGCTATGACATCACTCTTCATTTCTGGCCTTCTCTCTTCAGGAAACTGATAGGTAATCAGCCCTCTACTAGGTCCAAATTCATATGCCACAGATTCTGGAAACAATGATTTTGAGATTATTATCCAATGACCAAATATCATTCTTTTCTGTACAAGTAGAATTTTTTATTTTTATTTTTTAAAAATAAAATATTAATTTTTTTATAAGAAACAATCATGTATTAAAATAATGATACAATTATTTGTTTGTCTTTCAGCTGCAAGAGACAGTCATGCTTGTTTCTATGTCACTTTTCTGATGCATCAAATGAAAAATTTGTATTTTTTTAGAAATTAAAAATAAAAGAAATCTTCTATTGGTGAGTCTACAACATAGTCACTGTTTACCTAACTCTACCTTATATTAGGAGGTGGGATTGTGTGAACTATGGACAGAGGGAATCGTATGTAGGCCAATTCCATTTTGAGTTGACCATTGGTGCAAATGTCCATAAATAAATATGCAAGTCAAAAGTTCTCTTGCATCAGATCATGGTTCCTACACCAAATAGTGAGATAAGAAGGAAATAACAGTACATTTTTGACCATGTAACTTATATTATTTGAAGGATACATATTGTTTAATAATACAATTGGAAATAATCGTTGTTTACAAAAATGATCATTATTTTCAACTTGTATCATTATTATTAATAGGCTCTTCCAAGAGGAGACAAATGCCCTTGTGTCCCCTTTTCCATGTATATTCACTACAGTTACTACCAGCAACATGCTGTAAGGCTGGCCAGGGCTTGGGGTAAATGTGGTTGGGGAATTCCCTACCTTTTTCTTTCATAGACCCTTTTAAACAAGTTGTTTGCTTCATTGACCGCCTTACCTTTTCTCTGTAAGGTTGACTTCTTTTAATAGGACAATAGAAACAAAGTAAAAATGATCTGGAACCTAACACTGTATTCAAAAGTAATGTCTCTGCTGTTTTCAGCTGTGAATTGAGATTTTAGGAATTATGTTTTGCAATTATGGTACTTACTACTTGAACTTTTCTGAATCATAGTAGGTTGAAGTAGTACTCATAGAACCATATCAGAGACTTAATTCCTATTTTTTATTTACTAATGAGCAGAGCTCGGATTCTGATGACCTAAAAATTCTTTGAAAATTATCTATAAAATGACTTAAAAAAAGAGGAAAATCACCTACAATATGTCTTAAAGATAAGGGGAAAATGACCTCATTTTTTAAAAAGACTAAAAAGTTTGAAAGAAAATGTTGACTTCTTCAATGAATTTTACAATTTTAAAGAAAATGTATTCATGTATAATCATGTATGAAAATGTATTCATACATTAATATATAGAATCTTTATGTTAGGAGGAAATTAAATCCTTAGCTCTGATCTTCTGACTATCAATTTTGAAAGGTTGACGAAGTTACTGAAGATCTGTAAAATTTTGAGAGTTTGAGAAACAAAGTCCACTGCAGTAGTGAATTTCGTTATGATGTAATACAACTGATGATACAATAAAAACTTTGTTTCAGTGTGTCATTGTGACACACTAAATGACCAAAATAATGCAATGATCCAAAAAAAGGCTTAAAAATTGAAAAATGGCAAAAAATGATCCAAATACTACACATTTCTGTCATCTATAGGTCATGATAAACATTCAGTACTATTCAGAGGTTTCTTAACATTGCAGAAGCTGACAGCTATGCTACTGCTAGATATCGTTCAGCACACGGTGCTCTTGAAATCTACCTCTACCTCTCAATAATTAATAAATTTATAACCAATGCCAAATAAACAAAAAATTTTGTCAATTTAATTAACCAATTAAAAGTGGCATTGATCAGTTGGCGGTAGCATGAATCTCAAGGTGTTGTCTCTAGGTCAAGAAGGCTGTGGTCCCTCTGAAAATTTTGAAAGAGCCCTGTACCCCTATATTATAAAACATTTCATCATATTTCTATAAATATGATCAATTACTTATTTTCCTCTTTCTTTAAATTGACAATTTGGGGAATTGATACATGACATTTGAGGAAGAGACTCACCAAACCATCTGCAAACCGTAAAAATATGGTTTAACATAAAATCAATAATTTTTATTAATTGTATCATTAAAGTTTTAATTGCATTGTTTGAAGTATGTTCTATTATTTCTAAGTAAAATATGACATGTGTAAAATAAAAGTTTGATGGAAAAGGGGATCCAAAGGTACCCAGAGGGGCCCAGAAATGAAGTTCCCCCTCTTGTTTTAGGCTGCAAATTCTTGAGGTCTTAAAGAAAGCATTCAAGGCTGGCATTCAAGGCATTGTCGGCGGCGATGGTGTAACGGTTAGCGTATTGGATTGTTATACCCAAGTTTGCGTGTTCGAACCCCATTGAAGCCGTGAATTTTTAAGGGTGAAATATTTTATTACATTCTAACTATTAAAAAAATACTATTTTCAAAAGTAATTGTGGGGATATGGACTGAAATCCCCTCCTGAAATATTTTCTGTTTCTCTCATTGACCCCTTCAACTAAATCTTTGGCTGAGGTTAAGGGTCACATGTCAGCAGCATTTTATATCTGTCCCATGCACTGCAGACAGACAATTGTAACACATTTTGCAGCAAGATTGCAATCCTACTGAGTGAGTGTATCTTCTCACCAAAATATTGAGGGAATGGTTTTTGAGAAAGGGCTTGTAACAAAATCTTTAATCCTTATATTCTATAAATATATAATTTTGTATGGCTTCTTGTTTTACAAATAAAGTACACTTTTGCCGGAATGGATAGCTGAAATTGCTCAGGCTGAAGAGCATACTTCAGTTCTAAGAGTTGCGGGTTTGAATCCCACCCCAGGCATGCTTATTTATTATTTTCCTGTTGTCCTTACAGTTACCCCAAAAAATCACAGTGGCCACTATATGAGCTTAAAAAAAGTAAACTCGGTCAAAGTTTTGCTGTGTTGGTAATATTTTTCCATGTTAAAAACTATTTGACAAAAATGGGTTTCTCATTCTATTTGTAAACTTATTCCAGTTATCATTATAATAAGGGAGAATAAGGCATATTTTCATTTCTTACCATCGGAGCATGTTGGACCAGTGTACGAAGTCATATCACAATCACATGCATACGAATTCCATTGCTGTACACATACTCCTCTGTTTGCACAAATATTATGACTACATTTAGTACTTGGACCTAAAACAAACAGAAGTTATGATTGTTTTATATTCAAGAATGGTTTGTCTCATAGATTTTCTTTTTCAATGAGAAATAACATGGTAACTATCTGAAAATGATCTCACCTTCACAGCCTTTAATTAACTGAGGACTAGGTACAACGGCATCAACTGTGAGATCAGGTGATTCTCCATTCAAATCAAGGCTTGCTAAGCATCCTTCATAGCCATGTCGGGACTGGATTTGTTTAGGCAACATTGAATACATATCTTTCCGAACACCCCCTAAACATTAAATGTTGTATATTATTGGAGATTTTTATAAATAAATGTAATCAAAATACAATACAAAAACATATACGTACCCAGGTAGAGGATTCCTGATAAATCCAGGTTCTCGTTATTCCCTAAACTAGTAACAATAGCAAAATTATCATCCACCATTAAAGTGTGCTGTTTTGGACTAGGCCTGCCTATAGTGACTGCATGCCACTTGTTATCATTAAGGCTATTCCTTGCGTTGTCTCTTACTCTAACAGGGCCATCACCAAGATTAAAAATATAATGTAAATGTCCATTCACAAGTTCTACAGCCAGGAAGTCTTGCTCTTTCCCCGCATTGTACATTATCAGTCCACTTGGTTCTCTAGTTTTAAACTGAAAGTATATATTTGTTGCTGAATAGGCCTTAAGGACAGGAAGCCCAACAAACGTGTGCTTGGATTTAAACGTGACAGGATGATGCACCAGAAGTTGATCACGTTTGCCAAATTTTGCCGTTACTTTCATTTGGGGAGTGTTACCAGATGCTGGTTGAAAACCACCACCTGAGGAACGTGCCATTTCAAAGTAAGGATGGCCATTGAATGAGAATTGTTGCATAGATCCCACAAAATTGGGCACAGTATTTGTCATTTGGATTTCTTCTTCTGCATGAAATAAACCTCCAATGTGCATTGTGCGAAATTCTAATATATTATTCTGCTTGCCAAAGGTTGCTGTATTTTCAGCTGCAAAATATAAAAGTATTAGATATGTAGAAAAATACTGTGAAACAATACCTTAATTTATAATAAATATTATTTATATCATTAATGATTGTGAAACATATTACAACAGATAAAGGCATACTTATCAAAAAATAATTTAATTTTCTATTTTTATTGTATCTCTTCCCTCCACTTTTTTGGTTTTTAGTATTCTTTAATTTCAATTTTTAGGAACTTACTTCTCACCACTGGCGATTCATCGTCCACTTGAAGTTTCAAGCTTGAGCCTCTCCGAGAAAAACGCAATGTGTGCCATTGGTTGTTATTGAGACCTTGACCAGCAGTGAGAGTCTGCAATGAAGAAAAACATTAAATATCTCAAAAACTGATAACTTGTTAAATAGCCTGGTCAACTTCATGACTCAATCATGATTGCATTGAAAATCTATGGTGTATGTTTTGTAAACATTTCTGCCAAGACCATATTATAATTAACAATATCTTTCCTTGCATGTTTATAGAAATTGCATATTGCTATCAGAATTTTATTCATTGTGTTGCAAGGTACTTGATAATTGTGAAATGACACAATTATAATTTTAACATTTTTCAAAAATCTAATATTTGAAATATCCATTATGAATTTTCAGTTATGTTTGATATTTTTCTTAGTTTAATACTACACTCTGGGTATAAAAATCTTGCAATATATAAGAAAGAAGTATAAGTTTATTGTACAAACCAAGGGGTTCCCAAATACAATCATTTGAGCTCTGGGACTATTTCAGCTTTAAAATGGTTCTCTCACAAATGGACCCACATCCACTGAATGCATATGCATCAGGTTACTTAAGAGTTAACAATGCAATTCTGCTCCCATGAAGATGGATTTAGAAGAGAATACAGCACAGGAAAGAAAAGAGAATATGAAGCAAATGATGAAGAAAAGAAGAAAATGAAGAATAGGAGACAAAGATAAAGAAACGAGAAAAGGGAAAAGGAGAAGAAATAGAAGAAAAGAAAGAAAGAAAAGGAGAAGAGAAGAGGGGAAAAGAGAAAGGAAGGAAGAAAAAAGGGGAAGGAAAGGAAAAATTAAGAGGGGAAGAAAAGAAAGAAAGGGGAAGAACAAGAGGAAAGAAAAGGAAGAAAGAGGAAGAAAATAAAAGGAAGAATGAAGGGGAAAAGAAATAGAAGAAATAAGAGGGAAGCAAAGAGGAA
Source organism: Teleogryllus occipitalis (assembly GCA_011170035.1). Taxonomy (NCBI): domain Eukaryota; kingdom Metazoa; phylum Arthropoda; class Insecta; order Orthoptera; family Gryllidae; genus Teleogryllus; species Teleogryllus occipitalis. The sequence goes on from BLKR01003411.1 coordinate 61,821, forward strand.
AAACAGGAAGAAAAGGAAGAAAGAAGAAAAGAAAAAGAAGGAAGAAGAGGGGAAGAACAAGAAGAAAGAAGAGGGGAAGAACAAGAAGAAAGAAGAGGGGAAGAAAAGGAAGAAAGAAGAGGGGTAGCAAAGGAAGAACAAAGAGAAGAAGTGAAAGAAGGAAGAGAAGAAAGGAAGAAAGAAGAGAAGCCAAGCAAGAAAAGGAAGAGGGGCGCACCTCCTCGCGGTCGCCGAGGCGCACGGAGAGGCGCGCGCGGCCGCCGGACAGCGCGAGCTCCAGGCGGTCGGCGGACGTCTCCGCGCTGGTGGCCAGCAGCAGCCCCTGCGGCCGCGTCGTCTGGAAGCGCAGCGTCACGTCCTCCGTCTGCGTGCGCGAGTCCTCGGGCATCGTCACGCGCATGTGCTGCGACCCGTTGAACGTCAGCGTCGCCGCGTCTGCAACGCAGCACAGCGTCAAACACCGCAACCTTTCTCTTTCGTCCATTCCGTTATGCTTTTCTCTATTACGAACAGTATACAAAATCTAATAATTCACATAAATGACTAAATCAAATAATGGCACTTAAAAACATCAAATATAATCATCTGATCCTTCTAAAGGCTTCGGTTTGAAGGAACGGGTGTGAAGGTTTGTGAGATCAAACACAAATACCAATGTCACAATTTTTCATAACGTTTCATGAATGTTTGTTAGTCCTGGAGGTATTCCAAACACCCGTCACTTTCCGTTAATTTGTACGTCAAAGTGAGCGTAAAGAGCAAGTGAATTTCCGCACCTTTGCCACAGGTGGGGCCGGTAAAGCTGGTGGCGCTGCAGTCGCAGATGAAGCGGTCCCAGCCCTCGCTGCACACGCCCTTGTTCATGCAGGGAGTGGAGTCGCACTGCGGCTGCTGCTGGTGGCACGACGGCCGGATCGCCCCTGCAACACATGGGCCAGTCACCTCTCCACACCTCTATGCCGGGCCGGGGAGGGGTGAGACGTCGCGGAAAGGGCGAGGCGTGGCGGGATGGGGGTGTGAGGGGGCGTGACTGGGCGTGGCGGGGCAGGATGGGACGAGTCGCATCGGAACGAGGCGGGACGGGGTGCGGCGGAGGGGAGAGTGACGGTCGACCGTTGGGGGTTGGGTTATTTGACTCTCGTTGGACATTTTGTGTTTCCGCGCAATTCGCACCTGTGCCCTTCCGCTGTCGACTGGCGTTCAGTAAAATGACATAGCTTCCGCTTGACTTACTTTAATATACAAACACACGAATATTACTCGATAAAAAATAATCTGGCTGGAGTGGCAGCACCATCACAAAAAGAGAGAATTGGATGTAGACAGTTTAATATAAAAAAAGGTTAAATTATGATTTACGGGAGGTCTTATTTTCAAGTCATATTTTTCATCTACAAATTTAATCTCAATAAAAATAACACTTAACAATAATTTCTTTTTTTTCGATGACTTTTTTTCAAAATAATCTTTTCTGAATTCAAAATGAAGCAAATACCAAACTGTTGAGATCTAGAACTAACAATAACAATCAGAAACTGTTGTACACTAATTGGATTGTACGCCGGACGTGAACATAGCTAATTCCAGAATTGACCGAGACATCTTTTTTCTTTATTAACTAAGAAATAAGTTTAAACAAAGAAAACAACTGAGAGTGTTGGCACATAGCCGGCCACAATTAATTCAAATTTGGCGTCGCACTTGGGATTCAATCATTGATAGCAATTCTTTAGCGCTAATTAAGAGCAAAGAGTATACATTTCAAACGTACCGCGGACTTATCAAAGAGGGGGCGTAAGATAAGTCGCCCCGGAGTTTCACGTTGGTATGGCGTCTACTTTCACAGTATTGCAGGCTCCGTGAATAGCGTTTTGGCACGCACCATCTACATAACCTTTGTCACGCCCGAATTACGACAGAAAACGATTTGCTTTTCGCTCAGACAAGGTAATACTGACAACGTCTTCAATATTCAATAATTCTTACGCTGAGGTAAACTAATAGTTCGTTAATAATTTGCTTTCAGAATTTTCCTTGTGTCAAGGGAGTAAAAAGGTAGCAGGAGTCTTATTTTCAACATGAAACATCTTCAGATGCTCGTCCAAAAAACTTTTTGCAGCCTCAACAGAGAGATTCATCTCCCTCAAAATCACTTTGGATCGCAAGAGCTCCGACTAGAACGTGCTCATGAATCTAATATAATTTGACTAGGAAGATCACATAATGAGGCTATCTATGAAAATTTTGAACGTCAATGGCTATGAACTTTTCCTTTATTGAATCTTTGCCATGTACGCTCATCCACGTTGAATTAAAATTGTATAATTCTGTCATTAGATGTCTCCAACCCGTTGCATAATGATACTCATTACGATACAGATTTCATTACAATACAGATTCTTGACCAATCACAGAGAAGCTTACAAACCAAGTACGGAGACTTCATTAATCTTAGAGAATCGTTCTAGTAAATGTTTTGTTCGATTGTGTACATTAAAATTGCATTTAATGTTATATTTATCAGTTGTAATTTATTTTATTATCAGTAATTTTTATGTGGAATATTATATGAAATATATTGGAACGTAATTTCACTTTGATCCTATTTGACTAGCACATTGATAGTGGTAGAGGAAACATTTGACTGACGTTAAGATCAGAACGCAAGTTATTTATTTTAATTAAAAAACAGTTAAAACTGCGTATGACGTGCTATGGGGAGAAGTGAATTCTGTGCACATTTTCAAAATTCTGTGATCCCTACACTGTCATATACTACTTGAATTTTGAATGAAAAAAAAAACCAACACGTTCCCATGTAATAAAATATATTTTCAAGGTTAAATAAGCAATAAATTTTGGGCTCTTATCCATGATGTCCTTCGTCAAGGAATAATACTTCCTACCGCGACAACATGGATATTTTTATTGAATATTGATTTTTATGATATTGATTGAAAATATTGATTTACATGAAATATATGTGAAAATATATGAAATATATTTATATGAAAATATTGATTTATATGATAATTTGAATAACTATATTTTCCACTGAATTCTAGAAGTCGAGCACAGATAATAAAGTTACATTTATGTTCAGAAGTAAAACAAGGGGCCATCTCAGCATTTGCTCAATGGATCAGGGAAACTGGACGAAAAACCTGATCGAGATGGGGGTCATTGACTCAGAAGCTGCGATACAATACCTGTTACATAATATTTAGAATTATGCAGTCCAATGGTAAATAAAATTAAATATCACAGTTAAAATTAATGTTACTTTCCCTGTGATGCTCAGTATAGTCGCTAATTGTATAGAAACAGTTATGTAGCAGAAACGATTTCACTTTGGATTTAAACTTTTCTATTGAATTTAATCGTTTAATGTCATCTGGCAAAGTGTTGTAAAATAATGTACATGTACATGTCCGTATTGTATGTGAATTTTTTGTAATGAGTTGTTGATACTGTCACCTGATGAATATGATTTCTACGTCGAGTGTTATAGTAATAGACATCGGCATTTTCTGAAAATATATTCCCGCAAGTCATTTTTCACAAAAACCACTGATTAGTAAATCAGCAGACAAGGTCATTACCTTGTCTGCTGATTTACACCATTGTGAAATTCCATGATTACACCATTGCTTTATTGCATTATTCCTGCTGATTTACACCATTGTGATTCACCATTGTGAAATTCCTAGATTAATGTAGAGAGGCTTACAGGAATCACGTGGGTGGGATTTGGTTATTATTCGTACAATTCGTTTTTGCAATCTAAAAGTCTGGGAGCTATAAGATGTATTTCCCCAGAATATTATGCCATATCTCAGGCGGGAATGAACATTCGCAAAATATACACAACGAGCAGTATGATGGTTGACTGAATTTGCAAGAATTCTGAACGCGTAGCGTAATGAACTTAATTTTGTGTTCAATTCATTTAAATGGACGTTCCATTTAAGGTTTGACTGAATTGAGAGACCTAAAAATTTTGTTGCCTTAACATCAGTACACCGTTCATTTTCAATGGAGCACAGAATTGTTTATTTGAAATGGAAAACTACATTAAAACCGTTTTCTTTTCGTTTACTATTAATTTGTTATTTCGGAACCAATTTGAAACATCTGATATTGTACTATTTACGGTTTCTTTATTGCAAAGGATGTTAGAATCATCAGCAAAGAGAACTGTTCTTCCGTTTCGAATCGTCGAGGGTATATCGTTTACGTAAAGTAGGAACAGAATAGGGCCTAAAATCGATCCTTGGGGAACTCCACGTGCAATGGGCAAAGAGTCGGAAAGGTGCGTACGTAATGTTCCATCATCCCAGTAAGGTATTTCCACTCTCTGAGATCGTTGTTTAAGGTACGAACATAACCAATCTAGAGCAATACCACGAATTCCATATGAAGGTAATTTTGAAAGTAAAATGTCATGATCAATGACATCAAAAGCTTTTGAGAGAACTAAAAATAATCCAATAGGTGCCTCGTTTTGATCCAATGATGAGGCGACATCTTTAAGAAAAGAAAATATGGCTGTTTCCATTGATTTTGATTTTCTAAATCCTTGTTGGCAATTTGAAAGTGCGTCGTGTTTTCTGAGAAAGGTTTCCATTCGTACGTACAAAAGTCTCTCTAATATTTTTGAAAAAACTGATAGAAGAGAAATGGGCCGATAATTTTGAATTTCATTTTTGTTGCCTTTTTTGAAGAGCGACTTAATTTTAGCTGTTTTGAAAATATCTGGAAACGTTCCGGTGCATAACGATGAATTAAATATGTGAGTTAACGGGTGTATAATGGCATACGCACAGGTCTTTAACAAAGAATCTGGGAATTCATCTAAACCGGACGAATATTAATTTTTTAGTTTACCGATTATTTTGAGAATTTCATAGGAAGAAGTTTCGGAAACGAACATTGTGTCTAAAATTTTGGGTGAACTGTCTGTTTTTGAATTTTGTGGCTGAAGACCCTTAGTGAGATCGGCAGCAATTCTCGAAAAGTATTGGTTAAAGAGACTAGCCACTGTTGCTGGATCGTTCACATTTATATCGTTATATTTTAAAACAACATTCTCTACAGGGTTTCTAGTTGATTTGGTCGTATTTTTTATTATATTCCACATTGCTTTTGTTTTGTTATTTGAGTTCAAAATATCCTGATCGTTTTTCATGATTTTAGCCTGCCTTATGACTTTTCGTAACAATGTTTTGTATTTTTTAAAGTAGATAAGGAAATCTTGAGATACGTTATGACGTTTAGAAATGAAAGAAAGAATTCGCTTGTTTTTACAAGATGTCCTAATCCCTTGTGTTATCCAAGAATTGCTTTTCCGTGAAATATTTTCTTTTTTGAAGAGGAAAGCAAGTGTTAAAATGAAATGAAAGAGTTGAAAAAAAAAAAAAAAGAATTATATTTGTCGTTTGTATCAACAGCATAAACCGCTTCCCATCCTTATTGTGTGTTATAGTGTGTATTGTGTGTTATATGTTGCTGCCGTGTGTTTGTCCTTTAAAACCGGCCAATTCTTTAGTTTGAAATGTCTAGTGAATCAGAGGAGGAGTTGGCACTTTCAGAAATAAGAGAAAAAGCGAGAATGGTGAGCTCGGAATTATTGTAAGAGCAACTTTTGTACTCTCTCGCACTGGTAAACCAAAGCCCCCTGCGGCAGGTAGGGTAGCTGTCCGCTAGGTGGCCTTGTCGGAATCCTGCTTGTCAACTGCCACGAAACAATTCAATGTAAAAGATTAACTTATAAAAGTTACTATAAGTCGTAGAAAAAGTACCGTATGAAACTCGATGTAATGGGTATTAATACTCTCGCTCATACCTCGCTCGTATCGTAATATCACACTCGTGTATTAATACCCATCATTACATCATCGTTTCACAATGTACTATTTTAACAGGAAATGAGCGAAACGCAGTGCGTCAAGTAAAGGAATATAAATCAAATATCAAATAACTATAAATACCCTAGTTGTACAAAAGTAAATGGATTTCATACAGTGTCGTAACACTATTGTTTGTAAATAATAAACAAAGGTGTCGTAAAGACGATAGACAATCGCGAATCGTTACAGATGTTTCCCATACGCTTCGCGATGTTTCGCTCACGGAAAACAAGTACGAGAAACCGCGTTTCGCGCACGACGTGTTAAAAAATATTTTTTTGTTTAGTTCCAAAGTCTGTATTTAAAAAAAATAACCTTTCATTTAAAAATAACTACAACATCGGTATCTGGAATGTCAATGTCTTGTCTATTTTCATTCCCTTTCCTCAGTTATTTTTGAAATTATTTTTTAATACGCCGTGCGCGAAACACGGATTCTTGTGCTAGTGTTCCGTGTGCGAATATTTTATTCTAATTGAAAGGGTGCGAAAGATTACGAAGCGTGTGCAAAACACCATGAAACGTGTTAAATAGAAACTAGTGGTGCTACAGAATGGCAGACTTTCTCGAGGTAAAGTTTCTAACTTCCTTGGTGTGGATTGCCCCTTTCTCTTGCCAGCTGTCATCTATCGCCGCTCACATTATATTTTTTGAAATTTTCTTCATTTTTCGGATGAGAAAAATATGCACGAAAACGACTAAAATTTTCAAAAAAACCACATGACCTGCATTTAAGGCCTATTTATAGACAACAAATTTCATTTGAAGGAAAAATCTGTCTTCAATGTTATAGTTGTAGGAAGACGTCAAAAAATTCAAACTATTGTAATATTCGAAAATTCAGAGGCAACCGTGAAAATCGGACCTATGCCACATTTAGTGTATTTTACTCTATTGTTAAAAGAAATTTAAAGAAAAAATTTGGAGCCGTGTTTGAGAAAAGTTTGAAAATGTTCGGGGGGCTTTATGTAAAATACCCCCAAATTTTAAAGAATATTTCTCTGAATTTCAAAGCTTCAACCATAGGCAAAACAGGGGTTTCATCAATTTGGAGAAGATCGTACGCATGATTTCGGCACTAGTGGTGTTCACAGACGGACGGAAGGACATTGTGAAAAAAAAAAAAGTATCAGAGGATTGATTGAGGATTCCAAAACGTGTATTTCCGTTGAAATCTTGAAATTGATTTTCCGCAGCTTTAACTTTCTCTATACTACGTATATTACTCCATATATACGTACGTATACGAGAAAGTAATAATATACGCAACACGTGCGGGAAGTGATTCGCGCAGTTGTCTTTCGACTCGAGCGCGAATCACCTATTTCGCGAACTGGTTACGCAACTTACTATTTCTCATTTAATAAAGATATCGAAATTTGGGGATACAACATTTGAAAGAAGAAATGTTTTATACCAAAGGAGATTTATATTGAGAAATGAAATTGAAGGGAAACACCTTATTAAGGATGTTATATGTACTGCAGTAATTCATATTCAATACAGTTACCTAGTATTTTATTGTATAAAATACAGCCTATTTATTAGATTTTATAATGTGCAGAAGAAATCTTCACGAATAACGGTAAAAATTACCGTTCTGAAATAGTGCTATGTTTCTTCCATCACATTTCCATCCACCGTTTCCACTGACCACTGAGTTTTACTACTTCGCAACAACACGAAGTTCCGAAACACAGGATAAGCTAATGCGTAGTGATTAAAGGAGGAACACTCGCAATAAGAAATGTCCAGGTGAGTCTGAATATTAATGAAATGCCGATGTTTGTTATTTTATTAATAATATGCAGACCTGCATATTATTGACCATTAATGCACTGCAAATTAATGACCATTAATTTGCACTAAAATTATAAAACATAATAATTTAGTATTTGATTAACAATAATAAAAACAAATTGTTTTTACATTGTATCGTTATTAGTTATTATTTTCGGAAACATCGTATCTCTTTCGCCTTCTGTTGATTCACGGCCCTTGCCTAGGTGTGCGCCACCTGTCTACTTTGACGGTGGGCTGGGGTTCCAAATGGGGAGCGCCGATTGCTTGGCCGCCGTCATTTGTCAGCCGAGGAAGGGCAACGCGCCGTGCCGCTACTTTCCCGGGCGATGCGCTGCGTCCCCGCCCCCTCCCCGCCCCGCCCCCGCCCCGCCTGCTCGCCGCATCCCTGCTCGCCCGCCCACCCGCTCACACTTAATTAATGGCTGCCTTTTATGGACGCGTTCACAAAAAATTGCGGCAGCGTTCGCTTGTCTTCGTCCACTCGGAGCTGCCAGGGGGAGCGACAGCTGCTGGGGCGGGTTCCATTGTACGGTTCAGCCGCTTGAAAAGGATTCTGTTCGCTGTGTGTGAATAAAACCATGCACCTGCATTATGCTACCTGGAATATCGTTTGAGGAGTAAAATAATGAGGACAGTATCAATGTGTGAGAAGTCAAAGAAGTTGTGACGGTAGTGTTGATAGAGTGTGTGAAGAGTTTGTGAAAGGAATTTTAGGAGGCAGAAAACATTTCAAATATACAATATTTTCGAAAGATCTTAACTTCCATATACAAATATAAATGAATTAGGAATTATTTTCTCGGAATGAGAGAATGAATACAATTAATGAAGTATGAGTGAAAGTTTCCGGGCTGGTAGACCGTGGTGCAGTTGGCATTGAAGAGCCAAACGTTTCGTCCACGTCTGCGGTGGACATCTTCAGTGGCAGCAGCGTCGTCGGGGTAGTCTCCGGGTCGGCGGCTGGCTAGCGACTAGTCTGGCTAGTCTAGGCTGGCTAGCCAGCCGCCGACCCGGAGACTACCCCGACGACGCTGCTGCCACTGAAGATGTCCACCGCAGACGTGGACGAAACGTTTGGCTCTTCAATGCCAACTGCACCACAGTCTACCAGCCCGGAAACTTTCACTCATACTGACTCCGGCCGTGAAAGCCTACGATGCTATGTAATTAATGAAGTGTTTGATTGTATTTAGTCAATTATAAGAAATTAAAAACTGACGAACTTATTGATATACATCTATACTTATTGATATAATGAAACAACATGCAATTGTGTTTTATGTGTTATTGATTAGTGATTAATTGGTTTGTTATTATAGAATTTAGTATAAAAATATTCTATTATATAATTTATATAAATTAAACATTTTCTTTTCTAATGGACTACAGTTTGCATTCAATAATTACAAAATCGATCATGTAGGAAACTTACATTAAACAAATCAATTTCTAAGATCTTTATACGAAACATCTCTAACAATTTTGCAATTCATACTATAATATTACCATTTTAATAATTATTTTCTATATTTTATTGAACGCGAACGGAAGTTAGGATGAAAATAACATTTCTTCACATGAAAGGAATATTAAGATACGGTAACTTCTCGACTCTCAAAACTGAGAATATAGAATCAAGGTCCGCAAGGTTTATAAAAACGGGGCGCATTTTAATGAAATGAAATTATTTTTTCTTTTCACTTTAGAACAATACCGGTGAGTATAGAAATTAATTTTAGTTATGTCAAAAGAAAATGACCTATTCTGATGTCATTTTTTCGCTTTTCGTCGATTTCGACGAATAAATCATTTTTTTACCTTATTAAGTCATACTTAATGCATTTTTCGCTGATTTAATCGTTTTAATGATATTTGCTTCAAATAATATTTACGAGATACAACAAATGTTCTCCACAGAATTCCTGAGCCTGAGTAGCCTATTCGATTTCTTCGGTCAGAAATTGTCATGTCAATCGTTGTGAGTATGTAATCTAAGGTTCCTGTGGCGCCTATCAGCGCTATTGTCAGTTCAGCCGATTTCCGGATAATAAAAGACAGAAATTTCTGGGAAAGAACAGTCCACGCCGAAAGTTTTCAAGCTGAGTTCATTTCGAATGGAAGAAGCCTCAATTACATTAGTAATATATCCAACAGTTTGAGTTATTCATCCAAAACGGGTCGCATTTTTACGTCATTTTTCTTTGCTTTTAGAGCAATTGAAAAAAAATTTAAGAGCATTTTATTGATAATTTTTGGTGATGTTTTAAGTCATCAAAATCCGACCCTTATTTATAAGTTATGAAAATTAATTTAGATTCCTGGCCTTAGGGACCGAAGGTAAAGGACTCTTGCCTTTGAAGGCGACGCCACGGCGTGGCGCGCTCTATAGGCATGGGTGCCAACGTTTCGGTCACATTGGTTTCGGACGACGTTCTTTAGAGCGCGATGCATTTTGCCCTGAAGAAAGTCACAGAACGACGTCACATACGTAGGCAACCATGCCTTTCACGCGGGTATCTCCCAGATATCGACAAATTTTTTGCTTTGCATTTCGAATAATGAATCAAAAATACATATTTATTGCTTTACGCACAAAAAAAAAGCATGTAGCAGCGCACTCACCCGAGTCCTGCTGGCGCGCGTAGCCGGCGATGTCGATGGGGTTGCCGTTGATGACGAGGTCGCGCATGCAGCCCACGAAGCCGTAGCGCAGCACGCCGGACCACACCACGGGCGGCACCGTGACGGGCGCCGTGGGCGGCCCCAGCCCGCCCAGGTACAGCGGGCCCTCCAGGTCCAGCTGGTGCGAGTCGCCTGCGCAACAAACCTCCGCGTTAGAGCGGCCCACATCTAGCTTTCTGGCTAATGTCGAAAATACTGCTACCGTCGGGACTCGAACCCCAGGACCTCCCGGTCAGAGGCACTGCAGTGAAATCAGTTGATGCCCTGAGACACCTCCTCTGATATCCACCGCTGCACCCTGAGAAAACAAGATGCCTACTTCAGTACATCCACGGGGGCCCCTGTTTCAAAAAATGGTCCACTGCCCCATTACATAAGTAAAATTCGTTTCTCCATGTCACATAATAACTTGTAACGGTAGATTTGAATTAAAAGTAAATGCATTTTTTATTTGTTTTGATAGAAAAAATAGGTGCCGCCACTAAGTTGGGGAATGGGTAAGTTTCCCCCACTGTCCCCTTTTGAGCGCTCCAGCCGCCATCTGGCGGCCTGGTCAGGGTGGCGTTGACGGATTTACATGATACCGAGACGCGCGAGTGTGGCTCGCGAGCCTCAGATTAAGGTTCATTCAGAATGGTGAGTGAATGAGTATTGATTTCAGGCACTTCTACTTTAGTCGTTCGTCCCGTAAGTGTTGTGCAAGTTGCATCCCGGAAGGTGGAAGTGTTCTTTCGGGGTTCCGTTCCTCGGTTCCAAACGGGAGAGTGTGCAACTATCATTAATCTAGTTAAAAATAAACAAATAGGAAAAGAAAATTCGACCCCATAAGTTGATGTGACAACTTAGTGTAAGTAGTACATTCTGCCAAACAACTTTTGGGTAAGACGCCGTAGCTCAAGAAACGTTAAATGGTCACACTGTTGGCCCTTTTGGGTAATGTTAGCGGTTTACACTATATAGGTTTCGCTGTTCAAAACCTTTCTAACGAAAGAATTATCGTGAAAGAGATGAAAATATGAATGCACCCGTTATAATGAGTCAATGACCATAAATAATAAAGTGAAGACAGACATTTATCGAGATAATAACCTATCGTTAGAGAAATAACGTGACACAAAATTAATACCCAGTCGCACGAGAATAAATAAAATAGATGAGATCGTGATAACTAATCTTTAAGATCCCTTACACTATGGACTCAGTGTGTGATTCTATAAAGCATTTCCTAAGAAATTATGATGAGCAATTGTTTTTTTTCTGAAGCAATGAAAGGATGTGGTAATGGACGAGTGTAGGCAGATGAAATAATGGGACGTGTGAGTTCTGCCATTGTCTTCCACTCTCCGGGGTAAAAATACTCCTTTACGCGGGACATAAAGCCCCCGGTCGTGAAGAGTATTGCTATAGGTTTAAATTTGGTGCCACTGTTGTGCCACTAACTAACCGGTTGTTTAAAATCAATTTAGTTTATGAAGAAGTAAAGCAGTAATCAATTATTTGAATTTGAAAAAATACTGCAATTAAATGTTAATTATAAAGAGTACTACGCCTATTGGAAGGTGGATTGAAAAATCCAACTGTAGCTTTTTGTTACCTGTAGATATGATTGTAAATATCTCACGCGAATTGAAAATAATGAAAAAGTCTAAGGATCCTTCACTGAAAGAAGCAGATGTCGTTGAAGATGAAAAAGAATGACAAGAAGAAGGCAATTAAGAGAAAGAAAGAAGAGAAAGGAAAATAGGATAATAAGAGAAAATGAAAGGTTAATGAGAAAAATAAGTTTAGAGAAAAGAAAAAGCCAAGATGAAGAAGAAGAGGAAGAAAAAGAAGAAAGTTTATAGCCTTAACGAAATTTTCTCGCGGAAAAGCTTGACGCGGCGACTTCTTAATTCCACTATTGTTGAAGCACGTCTCGGTTTAATACTGCACCGCGGTCTTCATTAATCAACGGAAGCAGTGTTTTACGATGCAAAGGCACGGGGCTTGGGTGATGTGAGCAGGAGAGAGTAATGAACTGTAGCGGTGGTGTTGTGACGAGCAGCAGATGGAAATCCGCCGAATATGTTGGTATCCAAAGATTACAAAAAAAGGGGGCATGAATAGTTAACATTTATTATTACTTGCATTCAATTGTGAATATTAAGATGTAAATTTATAGATTAGGTATATGTCTTGGTGATTCATCTGCAGCAGTGGATGGAATCCCTTCATTTCCAGAAATGCTTTTAATTTTTGACTTTACAGTCAAATATTTTTATTTAACTTCATATGAAATTATTCAATATTTCTGTGAAGAACAATTTCGGCGAAAAGAAAATGCCAAGAAATGAAGGTGATGACCAACCCAACCTAAATAACAACAATCAGCACTTTTATTTTTTAAGAAGTTGCATGGGCAACGAACTGCGATTTAAGATCCCAAGCACACCGGAATTTCTGAACAATCGGTGGTATTGACCTGCGTGCAATTGTTCGCATTTACGGACGAGTAAGGATTGGTCCACAGCGATTACGGGTCGCGGGGTAAATTCCGAGTAAGTAGTCGGAGCCGTTTCCTCGCGTTTGCGGTAATGCGATTCCGGATTGCTCTGGTGCACCGGCAGTGGCGCGGCGGTGCGGTGGAGGCACGAAACAATGGCTGCCGTCTGTTGTCCGAAGTAAGCCTTATTGGCGCGGCCTTGCGGAACCGCACAAATCCTGGGCGATTGGAGGCGCCGACGATACCGGCCCCAAATTAATACGATTTTCTACCTGCGACCGATTTTTTAAGCAGAGGTACTATCGTTTTTCTTTGCTTAATTTTCGGATTATCAGAGTTTGTATACGTTAAACTATTTTAAACCCTTTTATTTAACTTGCTTTGTGTAGGTATAGGCAGCTGGTGTGCCTAAATCGTGAAATGTGAAAACATCTCTGCTGATTCCAATGAAGTGATATACAAGTCTAAATGCATTAATTTAAAGACTAAGTCGAAAGATTCTTTGCTAATGCAGCACTCCACGCTAAAGCAATAAGCCGTAGGACAAGAAACGATAGGCACGCAGCATTTCGACAGTCAGTAGCGGAATTTTTCAGCTGTATCATGCACCAGGAATTACTGTCGAAGCTTTGGCACTTATTAGCACCACGATGATTTTGCAATATATTTTTTTTATATTTCTATGTCAGCCTTATAAAATTATGAGAATGTAAATAACTTCGATGACATTACATGATTTTGTATTTTACCAATGCTCATGCGTCAATCTCTTCACACAAGTCCTTCCCATGTAAATCTTGTAATATAAATATTGTAAATCATATTTATGTAAAAATACCAAATATTACATTTATAATTTATATTTATGAAAGTCTGAAGACTTAATTTCGGCGGCTTTGAGGAACTTTTCAATTGAGAAAAAAATTAAAATTTTTAATCCGAAGGATTTTGACTTCGCGTTTACTTAAGTGCCATAATTGCTTTAACAATAATTCCTACGCAATAGTTCCTACATTCAGTTTAGGAACAAAGATTATTGTCCGCCAGTGAGAGTGATATGCTAAATTTAAGGGAAGGTTTTATTACAGAAGAGAAACTACAGAGAGTTGTTTCAATAATTTACTTCCCATTATTGCTACATACATCAAATAGAATTATTCGCAAATGAAAATAAAAAATGAATTTGCCATTGAAACATATTCCTGTCAAAAAGGATTATTATATTATTCTGCCATGGCAGAAATGTGATTGTGCGTGGTAGAATTAAATAATAAAAATAAACATGAAATAAAATAACAAGTGATTTAAAAAATAAAAATAATTCAACTCTGGGTTGTTTAGTGGAAAACATTATCCAGTTCTATGAAAGTGTCTTTTAATTATCACTCATAAAATTGTTGATAAATTGAGAAATAATTTTTTCAATATTTGGTTATACAGCTTTGGTGGACACTATTCTCATAACAGACTATAAATTTGAATTGTCAAACGTGACCTCTGAGCAATTTTGTTCATATTAATTTGCGAAAAATTGCTTACATCTGTGTATGTCCCCAAACATCGACATTTTTTCTCTCGCAAACTTTCGAATGCTCGGGAAACGAGAAGAACACAATGATAGGTAAAAATCTCTTAACCCATTTTCTTTATATTCTTATCGAAGTAATCTGATGCATTGTAGCTCAATGATTTCTACTTGCAGGTTGGCACATCCTCTGCTTTCAATTGAAATATGTCTAACATTTCCTTTATTTGATCGAGGTCTTTCAAATGGGAATTAAACTCATCCAACATATTTTAAGGAATATATTAACGTCAGTTATCTTGTTTAATTATAATAGTTTTCTAACCTCATTGAAACGGGCACAAAATATTTTTTAACAATTTATTGCTTTGAACTTTTGATACTAGATGGTAAAAATGACCTGTGTCATTTTTACCATCTAGGCATATGCCAAATTCTGATGAACCTGTTACTAATTTAATAAAACGGTTTGCTTCTTACTAGTTGGGCAGATGACGTTTGCGAATTCACTTACATGACTAGTGGTTTTTTATAATATTAACAATTTTGTGTAAAATGCTACCCGAATTATTACTGTTTTTAACCAACCTGGGCCCTTGATATATCACCACTTTTATATATTACTATAATTTTTATATCTTCCAGTATTTTGATTTATTATTTATGATATTTTACAATTTATTGTTTTAATCTCCATCACTTGAATGTAATACCTTTCATTATTTTTAGTTTTTTGAGAAAGGCCCTCCAACTACGGCTGAAACGTCAAAGAAATAAGTTGTTAAAAATATTTTAGTGACCATATTTAATAAGGTTAGAAAACGATTACAAGCATCCAGAATATTTTTCAAAAATCAGGCCATATTTATCTGTGCCAACATCAGCATAAAGAGATCTTAAATTTGGAAAATGGTAGAAATCTTTGCTTGCAATCTGATTTTTTTCACAAGATTAACGTCACTTTACATCCTTCCACAGTTTCCATTAAATCAGATGTTAAGTGATCACTTCTTTATAGTTGCATATTGAATCTATTCAGGTGACGTATAAAATCTGTCAAAAAGTCCAGGTCAGAAATCCACTTGTCGTCTGTGATCTGAGGAAAATGTTTTCTCTTGCCTACGTGTTGCCGTCAATACTCAAAGAGCACTGGCAGAACTTTCACATTCCTTTCTGGATTTGGTGGAGAAGGGGGAGGGGAGTCAGGGGAAGTTGCCTGTGCTCGCAAGAGCGCCGAGGTTCTCAGGCGGACAAGTAGATCGCGCGGGCGCCGTTTGACGCGTCCGCTCTATTGTAAGATCTGCTGCTATTGCTGCTGAAAGGTGGACCACTTTGCAATTCTGGAGAGTGCAAAAAATAAAAATTTGTGTTTTTTGAGTCGTGCCTATTACAGCCCAGGAAGGATATGATGCATACCGTGGTATCTATCGTGTGCGGGTATTAAGGGACACCTCTACATTCACGGTGAGTGAAGTATTTCCAGAAAAATAAAATGAAACCTTCCTACAGTTATGAACATAGAAATAGTCTCTGTTATATAGTTTTAAACAATGTAATAGATGTATCGAACGGAACTATTTCGTTTAATAATTTTAAGATTTATTGGTGGTTCAAATTGTTCATTTTCATGTTTTTCATGAAGTAGGTATTGACAAGATAGTGTACATAATGCACGCCCTGGGATATGAACCCTGAACTTTGTCGGAACGGTACTATAAATCTTAGATTACATAATAAATTTGATAATAAGTTTTTAGACTAATAGAAATCAGTGTAAAAAACAATGATCTCCGTGAAAACGGGAGTTGCTGACAAGCAAACATAGAACCCTAAGGTATACCCTTAGAGATGCGTGGCAAGGGGGAGGGGGAGAGGGGAGGAGTGGGGGAGGAAGGGGGAGGGGAAGAGGAGGGGAGTTTCCTTAAACCCTCCCTCAAATTACGCTATGCGCTCTAATAGAAATGAATAAAAATTACCGATAGGCTATTTTCATGTCTCGCCCTTCATACACTTTGTCCCCGCCGCACTGTAATGCCAAATTACTTTCAAAGGTAAGTTTTCTCGCGGGATCTAAGTCACGGCGAGAGTCTGGCCTTCGGCCCTCGCGTTCACTATAAACAATCTTGAGTTTATCCACTGCATAATTACCAATCCACTTTTATAAGAAAGAAAGCTTCCAGAATTCAAACTGAGCAGATGCAAACACGTTGTGAAGAAACAACACTACAAGCTTTGTTTGTCACAGAGACACACCACCACGATGGCAGCACAATAGTGCTGTATTGGAAATCCGAGAAGATACCAGGGTGAAATTGCCTCTCCTAACTTACGACGTCACGTTCGTGACCAATTACGAACCATTAAAATTATTTCAGTAATTTATTTTTTACAATTTATTTAAATCACTCACGATTTGCTTTTTATAAGTATGTAAATGTTATATCCCTCCCCTATGTGCTACTACCCCTCCTCTTCACCGAAAGGTTCCCCTTATGATCCCCTCAACGCACCTTGTCCCTTCCACCGTGAATTTACCCTTCGCTGGAGCGGCGCGAAGGGCCGGTTTAAACGACTTCCTTAAGTTGTACCGTGATACCAAAATCGGGACCCACAGCATTCTCTAGAAAAAAAAGTCACCGCAAAATTTTCCGTGTTCATGAGATACCGCCCCTTTAAGGAGCTAAATTTATACCAGTAACGGCGCCGAACATCAGAAGATTGTCAGAAGTTGTCAATTTATCGTCTGTGAAAACTCCTCTTTTGTCTTTACTCTCAAAACAAAAAAATCTTATAGGTAAATTTTAAAATAAACTTCCTCTAATAGGAGATCGAGAAGACATGAAATATTAAAGTCCCTTCTATTGCTTCTTGATTTTTCTTAATTAAAAAACGGTAATCTTCTTGTCAATATTGTAATAATTGAAAACTCAACTTAAGTTATTGTTATAAGTTTAGTAATTAAGAAAAAAAATGTATCACAACAGACCTGGAGATGGGGATGCAGTAACTATGAGGATGCAGAAAATATTTACATGATATGGAATAAAAGATTAATAAAAACTTTCTACTGATTAAACATTTTTAAGGGACCTGTGCTAAGAGTAAAGACAAAAACAATAAGACAGTATTCAGTTGTACAAAACGCCTCTTCCGGTGCGCGCTTCGTCGCTGGCAGGGCCGTTGCGGCCGCGCCGTGACCTTGTCCCAGCGCTTTGCCCCTCGGCGCCGCCCGCCGCTAAAACGCCTTGCGCTCAGAGCTGCGTCGATCGGAAAGAGAATATTGGAGCGAGCAGTTGTTAGTACTGTGACAAGATCGCACTTAGCGTGATATGCCGTGATACAGTTCTTTTCTGTTGTACGCTCTTGTATACTCTGTGGTTGTACGTTGATTCACCTACTGAAAAAATATATTATTTTGCAGACAGATACGTAGATCTTATTTTGCAACTGCGTGACAACTCATAACGTACGTAACTATATTCTCATGGTGCATACACTTGTACGTAGTGTAATCCTAATTTATATTTACTTTTATTTTAAAAGAATGAGGTATTAAAATAATAAGGTCCCAACTCTTGACGAAGTTGGAACTAAGTAATTGACATTGAAAATGCTTGCTTTTTGAAATATGCCCCCCCGCCATTCGGTATCTGCAGAGTGCAAGAACATGTCTAATATGTACTCAGTTCAAACTGTACGAGAAAAAAGTTGTTCCAAATCCATTAAAGTAATAAACTGTATATTTTTCCTCCGAACTTACCGAGTCAAACATTAGTTAATACTAACAAATTTGCGAGTCGTTCTGTGGAATCATTACAGGATATTTGGCTTATCATGTAATAGAAACCAACATAAAATGCGCCCATACAGGACGTTGAAGAAAGTAAAATTGAAAAAATTGATCTCCGGTTGTTATATTTATAGACGAAAGTTACATTTACCGACATGTATAGTCTTTGAAGTTCTTAAATAAAGAAGGTAGAATCAAATACTGTTTAAAGACTTCAATCCTGTTTATAATTTACGTATGTATGACTAAAAATATTTCATAAATGCAGAATTAATCATTAATGAAGTAGTTCAAGAAGTATATTTGGAATGAAATGAGATTACACTGCAGAAAGTGAATAAATACATACAATTTTAGATTTCATCAAATATAAACAATTGGAATGGTAAGACATATGAGAGGAACGAAGAAAGACAGGCTACCCAAGAATATTTTAGCATGGTTCCCTCATGGAAAAAGTAGGCTAGAAAAAGTAGACATGGAGATGTAGGCTCAGACATACTGCGTGGTTGGAAGAAATTAGGCAATATTTTAAAGAAAAATATTGCAAGAGAGGAACCGTTAATAGACTAAATTAAAAGAATCTCATTAAAATTCACTAAATATTTCTGTATTTGACATAATGGAATTCTGGGTACCGGAAAATGTTTCTATTGTACATTGAAATCTGTAAAAAAAGAAATATTTTTGGAAGGGGAGAGGTAACGACCATAATCTCCTGAATATCTTTACTACAGGTGCGTGATCTATGTACACAGATTGATTGATTCATTACTACAGGTTTCGGGCGTGTCAACTGCCAAGATCATTAGTCCCGTAAGTGTATTGCATGTTTTTTTGCTCGTGAGGTGATTGTGCTACGCCGGATGGCGAGATCCGGCGCCGACCTACCGTCGGCTAGCGGGATTTCCCCAGCCAGGTATCTCCCACCAGCAGGGCACCGCTCCAACCAGGACGAGCTCTAAGCTCCTGACCGGTCTCCCGGCATATGTCGTAGTGTAGTGCATGTAAGCGTAAGTGTGTGTGTGTAATGGATGAGAATATGACAAGGAATGGGAAGGAAAGATCGCGCGCGGTCCGTTTGTAGGGCACTGCTCCAGCATTCGCCTGGTCTTGACCATAGAAACCAAGGAAAACTACCGATCAGAGCAACCGACCGCTAGAATTCTCCTCCAGTGTCAGAACTCGACCTATAGTTGGGTTGCTGTAACCTGTCTGATGACAGCAGATCGGCTGTTACGGTTTCGTCCAATCAAGAGCTTAAACGACACCACAGTGACGTCACCGTGATGACGTTTTAGCTCTCAATTGGATGACACCGTAACAGCTAATGAAGTGTCATTGGCCAGGTTAGAAAAACCCAAGTGTAGCTATCTGGCTAGCGTCGAAAATCCTGCCACAGTCGGGGCTCGAACCGCAGGACCTCCCGACCCCGATCAGTTGGTGCCCTGAGTGACCTCCCCCGGTGTGTGCCCAGAAGCGAGTGTATGTGTCTGTGTGAGGGTGTGAGGGAGGGGTGGGGGTGGGGGTCCGTACCTGGCATGCTGAAGTCGGCCGCGGTGCCGTCGACGGTGACGCGGCCCTCCTTGCCGTTGCGGCGCAGCGTGGCCTCGTGCCACGCGCCGTCGTCCACGCGCCGCGTCGTCGCCTTCACCTTCACGTTGCCCGAGCCCAGGTCCAGGTGCAGGTAGATGTGGCCGTTCATCAGCTCGAACGCCAGGAAGTCCTGCGCACGCACGCACGCCACCAAACACATAAACCAGCCACTTCTTTTAAGAGATTGCCTTGCAACATCGACCCCTTGAGTTTTCTACACATATCACACAATACGAGTATGGACATAGTACAAATAAATTGCATGTAAATGACTACAGCAATACTACACGGCAAGTTGCATGTAAATGACTTTAGATAAAGAGTATGAATAAAAAAATATAAAAAATGGTTTATTAGATTTTTGTTATTTTTTGTCCTATTACAAGTTGAAATTCCTACAAATGTAAACAAGTATCATAGATGTTTGGAAGCTCTATTTAAGAAAACTATTCTTTATTAACTTCATGTATATTTTTGAATAAATAGGATCGTGATTTTATCTATCAGCAGATGCCGGCGTAGCTTTCAACCCCTGGATCATCATTGATTCCCTTTCAAATTTCGTTTTGAAAGAAAGTGATAAAAATATGCTTATCGTTTTCATAAATTGTTCCATCTAACATACGAGATCCATACCGAATTTGATCTCTAAATTCGTCCCATTCACAACTCAATCTTAATAATGAATTTATTCAAAATTTTCTCGTTCCACAGTGGTATTGCTGTTAAAGAGTCATTGTTTTAAAAAAATGGAACGAAGCAGTTTTTGAAATAGACGCAATTGTGTTATAATGTAATTGGTTGGACTCGTGAGAACATTCCGAACTTTTTGTTTTATTTATGTTTTTATGGTCGCTTATTAACTACTTGGTCATGTAGGATTTGAACCCGCGACCCTTAGAGGCGAGGCAGCTATGGCCTTTCATTCTTAGCAAACTCGGCTATCCAGGGCGACATTTCCGAACTTTGTAAATCATTGTTTTTAAAGTTAAAATGGATTCATACCTGGAAACCCCAACGACTGATTGTCGCAAACTGAACGTTTCAGCATTGTAAGTCTGGCACTCTGTATGGATAAGCATTCGAATGTTGACAAGTGTTTATTAACCGACGTTCGCCGTCCAGGATAAATTACAAAGAATTTCAATTAGCGAATTTAATTTTACGAAGATTTTGATGTTTGAAGCTTGTTCGTTACCACCTGTATTACTCACAAGAACAAAACATAAAAAAAGTAAAAGATTAAAAAATGTTTCATTTTTAGAACACATGAACATTAATAACTATGTTATTTATTGTTTCTCTAAAATAAAGATCGATTAAAACCTTCAGAAAATGACTAGAGGTCCTTAAATTATGACGTTTTAACACACAACTCATAACTTGTACTGATCATTAGATTCATGCCAATACCAAACTATTTCTGATTTAAGTAAAATGAAGAGCATTGCATATTAACAACGCTTTTGGAAGTTTACCATTGTTATATAGAATTTGGTTGCAATTATAGCTCAGTATTTTGATGAAAGTAATAATTGCCCTTGGTATCTCAGAAAGTCCGTGCAAAATAATTTTCAAAGAAACAGTATTTTCGACTTCTGGGCAAGAAATAATTCTAAATACAATAAATGTAACTTGTAGATCGAATTCGTATGTTTTACTTCGACAGTTTTCTTGACTCTGGTAAACAATACCACACATTCTGATATTCTCTAAAAAAATCGGGAATATGTTCTACAGATCCAGAAAAATCCAGTTGACCACGAAAGTGGGTTAGAACACATTTAATTGCTGTAATATAGTCAAAATATTTAAAAACAAAGATTAGAATAGTTTTATTTCATGCAAAGGGAAAGTTCTTACATAATATTGACAACCATGGGTAATTAAACGTTTATAAAGCATTGGCGAAGCACGTTTGAATTACACCAAGACTTTTATGGAGCATTCTTTTGGAAGTGATTTTTAATTATTATTTTCACATTCGTACTCGTGAATTACATTATTATTCATTCCAACGGAACCACTAACAAGAAATTAGCTCGACAAGCATTCAAAGGACCATAATGAACGCAATTCAGCCTTCACTGAACTGTCAGAAGAAATTTTAATGACGTCTCTTCTCGGAAATGGAATTATCGCAAACTAATTAGATGTTTGAAATAGACAGATTTGTCTGTCCTCCCGACTAAAAGTCAACATGGTTAATTCCAATACAGTATTTTAATTATTCGTATTTTGATTCATCATCAGGAAAAGCTGAGAGCGAGAAAATGTATGATACACTATTATGGAGTGAATAGTTACGTCAGTCTCTCTATTCAGAAAATAAAATAAATAGATTATCAGAAATTATACTATTAATATTTGCAGAGAAAACTAGCATGACTAATGCTGTTCATAACAATCAACACGAAGCATGTTCTATTACGTTATCATGCAAGTAGTGAACGATTAAGGAAAGATACATAAGACAAATGAAATAAACAGTTGTGAAGTTGATTTTGAAACGCTGACTAGTAACAGAGTTCTGTATGAAATTGCAGAACGGGGCGATACGATGAAAATGGAATTAGGATCTAACAAAGTAAGTATATAAAAAGTAGAAGAAGATAAATGAGAAAGAGGGGGAGAAGAGGAGGAAGGAGAGGGTGAGGGCGAAGGGGAGAGAGGGAGGGAGGAGAGGAGAGGGATTGAGAGGGGAGGAGCTGACCGGAGAGAGAGAGAGAGAGAGAGAGAGAGAGAGAGAGAGAGAGAGAGAGAGAGAGAGAGAGAGAGAGAGAGAGAGGCATATTTTGAAAGAAAAGAATGCAGACTATGAAAGAGGGAAGAACTCGGAAATGTATTAGGAGGGTGAGGGAGACTCTTTGGCGGTGTAACGAAAACAGTTCTTCTAGATTCACAGAAGATGCCATCTGTGTCAAATATAAACTCGTAATGTGAAAGGTTGCGGTTGGGAAAGATACTCAAACGAAACAGCATACGCAGTGACTCGTGGAGGTTCGAGGAAATGGAAGGAGGACGTGCGGGGGAGGTAGGAGCGGGGTAGTTTCGGCTCTTGATGGCGGAACTTGAGAACAGAGTCAAAGGACGAGGCGGAAGTGACATGGCCGGGGCAATGCGGCGCCGAAGGGTCGGCAGAACGTGTCGGGGACGCACCGCAAGGTCAGCGGTCGCCAGGTCTCGCCGAGCAAGTACCGCCAATAGGTCAGGGCGAGTCGCAAACAGAAGTTACCGGGGGAGTTCGAAAGAATGCTGCGACGAAGGCTAGGAAGGCGGTCACAACGACTTCGAAGTGGCGATCGGAGAAGGGGACGCTAGAAACAACCGTGGTCATAGAAGAGGAAATAGGAGTGCCACAGGATCGAGGGGACAATGTGGTGAAGAGACTTGTAGGCTGTTAGAACGGCGAGATCGATGAAGAAGGAAATGTAGATGCGGATAGTGAGATTGGTCAAATCGAAAGACGAATATAAGACGGGGACGATGGGGAGGTGTGGACGATAGGTTGTGGGGACGATGGGGTGGTGAGGGTGGAGAGGTGGTAGGGGTGATGAGGTGGGGGGGACGATGGCGATGGGGTGGTGGGGACGGTGGGGTGGTGGGGACAGTGAGGTGGTGGAGACGGTGGGGTGGTGGGGACGGTGGGGTGGTGGAGACGGTGGGGTGGAGGGGACGGTGGGGTGGTGGGGCGGTCGGACAATGGGAGGCCGGGCACGTCGGGACCGCCGGGGTGATGGGGGGCCTTGGAGCGGATGGGATGCGATGAGTGTTGGGGTGGGGTGTGCAAAGCGGAATCGGGGAGCAGGCGAGGCGCAGGGGCGGGGTCGGGTTCGGGGTCGGGTGGGGCGGAGGTCGCGGCGATTCCTCGCGTGGGGCGCACGCGCCGCCCTAATCGGCCTGGGCGGCGCGATGACAGACGTCGGCCGCGATTTATCGCCCGGACGTGTTCGAGCGCCGAACTCCTCTTCCGCCGCGCCCTCCGCGCCTCCTCGCCCAGCCGCGGCCTCGCCCTGGCCCGCGCCTAGCGTGCCGCCTCTCCAGGCCGCGCCGCCTCGCGCCGCCCGAGAGCTCGGAGCCGGGAGGGAGGGGCTATAAAACGGCGAGGGCGCGTAAATGGAGGAGTAACTCCGCAAGGTAAGGGGATGTAAGTGAGTAAAGGGCACTGGTTGGAAAAGAAAGAAAAGTAGGTAACGCAGCTAGTTGTGTGAAATTGAAAAGTAATGCTTATGTGAATGGGTGCTGATGAATGCAAAATAAAAATATGTTTGGTTTAGGCGCTCGTGGTGTAGACAGACAGACGGATGTTTATAAAAACACTTTTTCGGTATCAGGGGACCCCAAACCGTATGTTTCCGTTGAAATCTTGAAATCGATTTTCCGCAGCATTACATAACTTTCTCTATGCTACATATTACTCCGTAAATACGTAAGTAAACGAAAAAGAAAAAAAGTATAAAATGTGTTCATGATTAGTTAACCTGATATGTTGAAAAGAAGGAAAATCCGTATGAACACGAAAAAAAATAAATAGTCCGAAAACTAGTCTGCATAATTAAGAAGTAATTTGTAAAGATGGAAACTGATTAATGTGTTTCAGTTGAAAACGTTTGTAACTTTCTGAACTCGTTCTCTGCTCATGTTAGCCACTTTATTACGACAGTCTACGGAATGGCAGAGGAGTTCTGATGGAGCTGGAAACATCTACAGTACCATGAGCAATCGATCCTCAGTAAAGAGAGAAATTAGAAGAAAAATTGTATTGATATTTCACACATGATTGAATACTTCTGCTGGATGTGGTCAATAGGCATCCTATTGAAAAGCTTGAGTAAGCGTGTAGAGGGTAGCTGGATACTGATAAAAAGACTTAAGAGAAAACTAAATATTCTAACGTAAATGTCTAGCTTTATTTTAGGAACAGTGTATATAACGCGGTTTTTACTTTGCTGCCGCTGACATTTGATCAGCTGTTACGTTGCCGTCCAATCGGGATCTTACAAGTCACTACAGTGACGTCATAATGGTAGCGTTCAGCCTCCCGATTGGATGACACCGTAACAGCTGATATAATTCAAAGGCAGCTCTGTGAAAACAGCAGTGTAGAAGGTGGTAGTGCCTGACAGTAAATCTCGCAAGGTTCTGAGTTAGCTTGCTGTATGAGCCACGCATCAGCTCATGTTTTCTTGAGCTTCGAAAATATTCCGTCTCTTTAATATCAGTATTTTCGTAAAATTAAATTGAAAATAAGATAACGAGATATTTTTACAAAATTTGGTAACTTCCCATACTATAGAAACAGCGTCGGCAAACTAGATTCAAATCGGATTTAATAGTACCGCCGAAAAAATAACTATCCCCTTCTCTCCTCGCACCAAGCAAACGAAAGCTTCATACTTTGATTACACATGACGTCCTTTCAAGGTCACGGACCGAAAAGAGAGGGGGACACTGCCATCTAATCAGGAGTTTAATACCAAAAATTTAGCCCGTAACGAAGCTCGCGATTCGATGACAGTGTTCCCCTCTCTTATCAGCTCGTAGCCTTGAAAGGACATCCTATTTTAATCGAAATATACGAAATGTGCACAGATTGTACACATGTTGTATTCTCCGATTTAATTATGGTGAGTTCTGACGTACGATCAGTTGGGACACAGTTATCCAATCGAGAGCTCCAATACAAAAAAATAATTCGTAGTGAAGCTCCCGATTGATTTACCGTGTACAGTTGAACGTACGTCATAAGTCGCCGTAATTAAATCGAAGTAAGATGAGCCCGAAACCGAACGTTGTGGGGCGTGCGCGGGGCAGTGAAAGAGCCGAGGACTCGGCGCAGGGCGCGCCGAAGGTCGGTCGCAGCGGGCCGCGACGTGACTGCCGTCGCCTACCCCCTCCTCGCCGCCCCTCCCGCTCGCGGACCCCGCCCCCTCTCGGCCACGCTACGAAGCCCGTTCGGCGCATTGCGTCCTCTCTCGTTCATGATCTGCCGGACAGACTGATGCAGACTTCTAGGCTCTGCGATCTTTGCAGCCTTGGAACCTTTGTTGGGTTTCGAACCGCGGCCGAAACTCTAATATTTTTGCTGAAGTGGTGTCGCGTCATCCGAACTACTGACACTTGTAGGATAAGGCAGAACTGAAATTCTGTTATTTTCTTGAATATTCGTTAGAAAACTTTGTATTTTATCTTCACGTTGGAAGACTTCAGTCCGAATTTACTCAGTAAGCGTGTGCCAATTTACACCTTTTACACTATCAAGATTCTTTGGACCGCGCGCGATCTACCTTCCTCTTCCTTGTCCTAACCTCTCCCCTTACAAACACACACACACACACACACAACCATGCACTACACTATCACACATGCCGGGAGACCGGTCGGGAGCTTAGAGCTTGTCCCGGCTGGGGCGGTGCCTTGCTGGTGGGAGATACCTGGTTGAGGAAAACCCCGCTAGCCGACGGTAAGTTGGCGCCGGATCTCGCCATCCAGCGAGGGAAGTTCCCCGCCACCTCCCGATGAAAAAATGCTCTTCACTTACGGGACTAATGAACTCAGTAGTTGACGCGCCCGGAATCACTAACAACCAATAATAATAATAATAATAATAATAATAATAATAATAATAATAATAATAATAATAATAATAATAATAATAATAATATAATGTCTATTTCTGGCGAGAATCAGGCTGCAAGACCTGCGTTTTACGCCTAACCACTTAAATATGTTTACATTTACATAATTACAATTGAAGCGTTCGCCCCATGATAACTGATATTAAAATGTAGAGATTGCATTAATTACATAGAGTAGGCTGCTCACATAGTATAAATACATTTTTTAATTTTTTCAGAACTCAAAAGCTAATGTGATTTGAAGACAGTCTTTGCACCTTTTTATATTATTACGCAAGTAAAAAAGAGATTGTTCAGTTACGCAGATTAAATTAGTTTTTAGAATGTTCCCCCAAAACAGATTAATTTCAATTTTTTAAAAAAGTTTCTCTTTCAGTACTATTTTAAACCGATCTATTTATGAACATGTTTAATAATATTGGGAAGTAATTTATTTTGAACTAATTCTGAAATTTTCGAAAGAGACTTGTTACGTGGTTTGTGAGATTTATCCCAAATTCTAACTCAAAACAAATTTTCAATATATTCAGTAAACAAATCTGAAATTCCTTCTAAACATATTTCCACCTGTTACTATTATTTACGTAGTATTATTTTATATCTAATCGATTTCATTATTAACGGTACCAACGAATAATAATTAGTATTTTATAATGATTTCCAGACACCCTTTTAAATATGTTAAGCATGCATTTATACAAAACAATATTGAGTTTTATTGTAAAATATCTCGCTGGATATTTCTTGAGAGAGCTGACCATTCCTAGTACTTCTAGCAGGTTCAGTAAATCCACGCTAATTCAAACCATGCAATTGCGAAATTTCGGATAATCCATACAAAATTGGAGATAGAGGAAAAAATGAGCAAAACAAATAAAATTAATGTTTATGGTGTAGGAAAGGATGTTATAATTACTGTAGAACGGAACAACTAATTACTGAAACACGAGTCGGGATGAAACGTTTATTGCACTGGTAACTACGCTATATATAACATGTTTATGTAGCAGTAATTTTTACTCAGAGAAAATTGCAAAATCAGTAATCTTCTTTTGTCGTAAGGACTTGAATCTTTCTGCAGTAGTAATTTTGTGATCTTGTATTAACCATTTTGTTAGGAACGCTGTATTTCATGTTATCAGATACATTTTTAATTAATTTCCCATTTATTATAAATATTTGACTTTACAATACTATTGAATTTTGAAAATAGGTAAATCATAAAATCAAATAGAAACGAAATTCTTAAGACGTGTACGTTTAGACGAGGACATCCTACACCTCAGATGAATATTTTGTTACGATCCTTAGATTACCCCTCAAACTGCAAACGAGCCTCCAGCTTCCCCTGGCAGCAGCTACCTGGCCAAGGATCACGTTTCCACTTTCACCCTCCCCCACTCCCTCAGCGCTCCGCGCAGCGCGGCCGGCATCCAGGCGGCATCCGGGCGGCATCCAGGCGGCATCCGGGCGGCATCCGAGCGGCATCCGGGCGGCAGCGGAAGCGGTGCGGCGCGGCGCGGCGGAGCAACGGGCGCGCGCTTATCTGTTTACGACAGTTCTCCTTTGCCCGGGATAATAAGCAGTTCCATTAATTAAGGTACAAAGTGCTCCGCATCGGACTTCTCCAAGCAGCAGCTGCTGCTGCTGCGCGCGCGCTCTGGCGTTTCAATAACGAACCAGAGCCTCAGCCAGCATCGCGGCTCGTCTGCGCGCGTTGCGCAGTCACGCAGTGTGCGTGAGGGCAGATGTGGAGTGGAATTGAAGGGGTCGTGACCTCCTTCAAAGAGTTTACAAGAGATAAAAGAAAATATCCATTTTTAATTCGTAATAATGTGAATAAACATGAATAAAGAAACGTTTTGACATTTTAAAATAAATTATTTAGAAAATGTAAAAGAAAATAAATAGCTAGGAATATAGTTAAACAATTCATTGAATTTTTATTTTTTCAAAACGCTAAATCAATATATGTATTATAAGCTCTTTTGATTTCTTCTCCAACTTCTCTATCTCTTCTAAATTTTCTTAGAGAAATCTGTTAGAGATATTGGACAGATGATAGCTGTTACGTATTCTTGGAATGAAATAAAACGTTTGCCCTGTAAGAATGTAAAAATAACAAGCGATTATTTTTAATTTCAAGATACGAATTTTAGTCCTCCGCAAATTGTCTAATCTTGCCGTGTAATATCTGACCATGATACATGTTTTAGAGTGATAAAGCATTAAACTATTAGATTGAGGTCTTTACTCACCTTTCTTAGACCGTCAAGGTTATACAGGGACAAAAATAACTTGTTTATTGAGTGTTAAAACAGCTTCAAACAAAACTTAATAAATTTACCAATTCCTTGTTTTAAAAGAAAATTCTTGGAAGAAAATATCAAGAAATTTGTAAAATTAAATAATTCGCATTATGTAACAATGTTTGTATTGTGATTATTATTTAGAGTTAATCTTCTCAAACATTATCTCCATGTCCTTAAATCATTGATAACTAGTATGCTGAAATAGAGCAAGCGAGTATTTCTTTGATCCCGGTAAATAAGCTGATATGTCGGCATTTCATTGAAAATGAGATAGTTATACTTCTTAATTCTCTGAAAGATTCTCTACATTTGTGAATAATCAGATAAGTTCAATTTCTTATGGTTGATGAGTAATAGACATGTGTATTTACGAACATCACGTAAATTTCTTAAAATCAGAAACCCTAACAAGATAAGTCGAGTTCTCTGGTTATTCACGTTGTATCAAGGATATGAGATTACTGATCAAAATGAAGTAAGTCGAGTTGTGTCATTTTTCGCGCTACACGATTAGTTGCCATAATCACAGGAAAGAAATATGTTAATATACTTGTCAGCTTATTCACGTAAATATTTTTGTTGAAGAGCTCATGATTAAATCAGAATATGCTGAACATGACACAGTCTTGCTTGAATACAAGTAGAGTGAGTTTGTATGTGTGGATAGTTTAATCTTTGACCCAAAGGGACCGACAGTGAGAAAAGAAACAGTAAGTTAGGAAGTGGGTGTATATTACGACCAAGAGATAAATTCCCGAGAGATACAATTCTGCGAATTGATTGGACAAGAATGAAAATGCAGATGATGACACCGGAAAATGCAGATCATCTCACCGGAAAACGAAGATAACCGTTGGGACACTGCAGATCACACTCTTGGAGAGGACGTACTTAAGAAAATACGCCATCAAAGAGTCAAGGTGTGTGGCCCATTCAAACGCGGGGCCATAGGCAGCAGCCTATCTTATTTAAAGGAAATTAACTTTGTCTAGGAATATGGTCTCGCGTGACTGTCATTGTGTTGACACGAAAATACGTTGGTTGCTGAAGTTTCCGTGAACCAGTGGCGGCTGGTGCCTCAACAAACTGGAGGTTGCAGCTCCATCGAATGACGGAAATGTAATTCCCTAAATTCAGAACACTATAATACACGTAAGCAATTCATGTAAATTAATTAAAACAACGTTGAATAAAAGACTATATTGCAACATTACTTTCATAGTTTTATTCATAGTGTTCATATTAGTTGTATTCACCTCGGTGCTGACATATTCACTACGTAGTTCTGGATTTGTTGTCCAATGTCCATGTCCATTCGAGTTTCTGTATTAGTAATGCATTGAGAGAATTGACGGTCATACAATTCATACAAAACAGAAAATAACTTGGTTTCAAAAATACGGTGATTGCACTCCAGCACTTTGCAACAATATTGTTTAGATAGGATTTTCAGAAATTAAATTATATTATTTCCAAAATTTCACTACTCTGGTATACATCGCAATAATGATATATTTTCCACAAACACTCGTATTCACAAGATGCACTCACCGTTAGAGTCAGAAAGAGTCTTTCTTCCAGAACGGCCAACTTTACAGAAAGGACTCATTAAATGTACATTTTGAATCAACGAACTTCACATGAAATAAAAATAAATTCTCCAAAAATCATAAAAAATGCATTCAATATCATCCATAGTTGACTGACCTTATATTCTTTCAATAACACGAGAAATTCATAAAATTAAGTTGTAGCTAGTGTCAGAAAAAATTGGAATTCTCCTCGAACGCCGCGCCTAGGCCCCCATACCCACCCATGGAAGAAAACTGGTTGACGCACCAAAGGCCTTATGTTGAAACAAACGGACAAAGATGAAATGCAGAAAATATAGCAGTCAAAAAGTAAATGCGACAATAGAACCAAAAGAGTGACCATAGTGCTCTTCTGGGAGAGCATCAATGCCGAAGAGAGAGCTCATTGGACTGAAAAGAAGAGATTTTGAATTAAAGAAAGAATTTGATTGACCTTTTTTTCCTTTAATAGTTCCAGATTTTCATGGATTTTGAAAATACCTGTCTACAGCAATCATTCAATGTATAGATTCAGATTTAGAGGAAATTAATCCCTATTAATAATACTAGGGTTCAAAGTGAGTGTACTCTTATGTAAAAGAATTTCTTTGACGTTCATTTGTGTGTTGTTCATGATGTAACAGTAAAAAATGTGATTCTTGTAAAACAGTAATTGAAAGTATCTCATGTTCGTTTTTTCTTATTTATGAAATCAGTTATGCCTTAATTATTAATTATTTCTAACGGAATCTTGAAAAAAACATTTAAGCTAAAGGAAAAATGTGTCATAGTTCACGTTCTGTTCTATGTTAATAACGGGATAACTATATTGTATCTTCGATGTTTTGCGTGAATAACCGAATTACTCTAATTAAAAGGTAAGAACACTTAATTCTGCATACAAAAATTTACTTAAGGTAAGAGCTGTAGAAACACTGTAGTTATGTATAGGTTTTGTTTCAATATCCCTGATTTACAGCATCAGTTGAAAGTTGTCTTTAGCCCTCCTGTAAAATTAGGTTTTCATGGCTTATCAGCTTATTCACCGGGGTCAAAGATTTATGAATACGATAAACGCATTTGTTTAAAACTATGCTGTAAATATTTAAAAACGGAACTCTCAAAAATACATTTAAAGTTCCTTTGCTTCTACCAACAATTGCTCTTTTTTATAATGAAATTCCATCAAAAACAAATTTAATGACGGAGAATTTACCGCTCTATTTTTCAAAAATTTTATATTAAAAATAAATTGTGCGCGGTTGAAAAATTCATTTAAATTTTGAACATCAACCACGTTGTAGTTGAATAAATAGAGGCACAACAAGGCAAAATTCTGATTGACCCTTTTTGATCTGACCTTAACCAGAAGATGTTTTGTTTGGTTCATTGGTAAAAGGCAAACTATCTGAAGTAGTAGTAGTAATAGTTCACAGGCATATGACATTCCGTTTCGGCTCCTCATGTAAATCGAATCGCTGTAATCGAAGGCAGATGTTCCGGACGAGCGTCGTCCGTCGCGATAAGATTGAGCGCGGTGAGCAATGAAGGCTGGGGCCGCGAGGAGCTGAGCAGCGGTGTCGCGGCCCGAGAGGGCGGAGACGAGGGCTGAGTGCGGAGCGGAAGACGGATTATCACTCTGCGGCCACCCCCGCTCCCGCCCCGCCCCCCGCCAACCCGCCCCCGCCCTGCCCTCGCCTCCACACCCGCCCCGCCCTCGCCCCGCCACGCCCCCGCCCTCGCCTCGCCCTCGCCCCGCCACGCCCCCACCTTCCCGCCCTCGCCCCGCCCCGCCCCCGCCCCGCTTTCTCCCCGCCGACTCCCATCCGCAAATTGAGTCCCTCGGCACCGCCCACCGCCCCGCCCTTCTGCGGTCTGCGGTGGCACCTGGACGGCTCTGTCAGCTGGCGCTCCCCGCCGCCGCTCTCCGTCACCCTGTCATACCCTCGCCCCATCGCCCACCTCCGCCACCACCACGCGTCAAGCTCTTCTACATCTCTCTATCTTCTTGCAGGTTTCTCCTGAATTCTTGGCATTTCTTCCATCGCTTCTTGCAACTTTTCGATACCCCAGCCTCATCTCGTTCGCTTTTGCAGGCAGACGCAGTCAGCGCTGGTATTCATTTATTGACCCTTTCAACTGACTTCTGAGCAAGACAACACCTACTCATTCATACGTATTCATTGTATTCGTTCATTGTATTCTTCATATGGTGAAGTAGAGCTACTACAATTTCACTTGAAAGTTTTAATGCGTATACATTTTTTCTTACATCTTGAATGTGGCATAGCTGTATCAGCTTGGGTCTCCAACCGCTATCCTGCCTTGTTGTTAACCTATCAATCTCCTCTTCACTTCACACGCTTCAACATCTCTTTCTTTCAGGTACCTCCAGATTTTTCGAATCTTCTTGCACCGTACTATTGCACAAGAAACTCTTCTTCTTGTTACCATGGCGTCATGTCACCTACATTTTCTGACTTTTGCTGGCACCACTACAATTGATCTATTGCCCCTACCCTTTCAACTGCTTCCCCAAACGACTCCCTCCTCATTCGGTCACAACTTGCAAAACATGTTGCCGCTGTGGTTTCTCCTCCAGGCTTTAAGTGTACTTACATTAATTTATTATTATTATTATTATTATTATTATTATTATTATTATTATTGTTATAAGTCTGTACATTCCTTTGTAGGGCAAAGACCTCCAGCTTAGGGCAGGGAGGTTTCACGTCACCTGAACGGATCTTCAGGTGACGGTGATTGATACTCTATTAAGCTAACAAGAAAATTTTATTGATGTTTTCCACTGGTCAATGTCCTTCACCACTCTATTCCACTCTACACTCACTGCCTTCTTGAAGCAGTCACCTAGTTTCCTGAGGCCTTGTCGTCTCCAACCCACTTGCGGGTCCCATACTGTTGCAGCATGGGTCCATCTTCGGTGCTCGAGTCTCGTAAAGTTAATTATCCATCTTTAACCCGAAGCTGCTCTGTCTGCTGACGTCTCCCGCCACCACGTCTGTATTCCACGTCCTCCTACAGCTGCTGCTTCCACGCGTCGATATCTCTTTTCTCTTCCACGCATCTCCAGGATTCTTCGTCTTCTTTCATATCTCCATTGTCTCGAAACCTTACATCGCCTCATCTCGACGTTTTTCGCTGTTCGAGCTACTATTAACCAACGGACCCTAACCAATCTTTCAATTGCCTTCTCATTAAACATTAGTCTAATGAGACTCATTACCCATTCTTTCTGAAGAAGCAAGAAGTGTAGCTGCTGTGGTTTCACTCAGAAGTTTTTGCTTTACAACCATTCCCACTCCATCTTTAAAAATGGCGCCTTTCACTTTCAATCTTTGTTACTTTGTTACATGTAGTCGTCTCTCTTTGCCTTGACCCTCTCCTCATACCAGTGTCAAGCTCTCTTGCATTTTTCTCCTGTCATTCCGTGGGTTTCTTTGTCTACCTCCCATCGCATACTGCAAGCTCCTCATCTGCTTTACCTCCTTCTCTGGCTTCATCCCGACTTCTCATGCCAGTCTATTGCTGTTTATTATCCCGCTTTTCATGTATTACCCTTAAACTGCCTCTTAAATAACTGTTTTATCTCACTGTGAACCGTCAATTTGTCTGTTCTTCAGACCGATTGTTCAAAAGTCAACTCACTTGAATCTATACTGCCTGCGTATTTGCCCCATTTGTATCTCTTTTCCTTTAACATTACCTCGGGCATCTTGCAGCACGTCTGTCGCTCTCATAGATCTCGGTGCATTCTGTATATGAGGAAACAATTGCCTAAGTTAGACTTATCAATCCTAATAATTTTTTCTCATATTCTCATTTGACTTTTATTGTAACTTTACCCGGCAATTAATTGGATCAGTATCAACGGTTTTTACCAGAAAATGTGCATTTGTTTTACTTTGTTGTGCATACAGCATTTGTTTCACTTTTTCAAGTTCTTTGAGATTAAAAATAATATTTTTCGCTTGCTGCCGAAGAATAATTTGTACAATAAACATAAAATGTTGACATAAACGCTATGAAGAATTGATAATATCTTTAAGTTGTATAAGAAATGTAGTCGTAAATGCATTGCCCGTACCCTACATATTCTGCTTGAAACCTCAAGAAATTTTCCTGAGCAATGTCTAGAATCAGAGTTAGAATCCAGCCCGTTCGTGAGAGATACATATTGCCAAGGATTTTACACATGTTTCCTTGCAGTAACTTTATCCGGGAGGTCTTAGAGTTGGAGTCCTGACGGTGCACCGTGGTGGCAGGATTTTCAACTTTAGCTACATAGCTAGGCGGAGTTCAGCTACTGTCTGGAGGATAATCATTGTGGCTGCTTGTTGTGATCGGTAGTTTTCTGTTTCAATTTTTCGGTTTCTCCGATCAGTATCAGGTGAACATAGGAGCAGAAAACGGGCTACAAAACGCGCGTAATCTTCCTTTACTCAACCCTTTCCTATCCTCATCCATTACTTACACATACTTACACTTATATGCACGGTTCTACTACACATGCCAAGAAACCAGTCGGGAGCTTAGATCTTGTCGGCTGGGGTGGTGCTCCCGCTGGTGGGAGGTACCTGGATAGGAAAACCACCGAGAGTCGATGAGAAGGTCGGCGCCAGATCTTACCATATAGAAAGGAAGAAAACCGCCACCATCAAAGATAAAACGTGCAC
Organism: Teleogryllus occipitalis; assembly: GCA_011170035.1. Classification (NCBI taxonomy): domain Eukaryota; kingdom Metazoa; phylum Arthropoda; class Insecta; order Orthoptera; family Gryllidae; genus Teleogryllus; species Teleogryllus occipitalis. The sequence continues at coordinate 96,826 of BLKR01003411.1, forward strand.
TACACTTACCATAGCAATTGACACACCCAAAAACACGAAATGATCATCACACGTGTTTGCTCATTCCACCATAGGTACCATTCATCCCTGGTTTTCAATATCATTCAATCATTAATTCAATTAGTGAAACATTGATTCTTTAATTCGTTCATTAATCATTTTCAGAACAGTCTATAGGTTTGGCTGCCCAACGACCTTGTCATGCTTTTGACAAACCTATAGGGATTTCGTCATTCTCATGTAGAAGGATAGTAGAAGTTATTGTTAATGCAAGAAGATGAGTACATTTTACAACGAGGTTTTCTTGGCTAATACCTCGTGATGCAAAAGTCATTAGAATCTTGATTTAGGAATATTGCATCAAAAATGGATAATTCAAATGATTTTCCAAGACTGTCTTCAAAGATGATTTTCTATTTTGTTCAATGTTTCATCCAATAGTTTAATAACTGCACTTTATGAAGTGATTGACAATAGTGATTGTAATACGAGAAAATAAAATGTTTATTTTCCATTAAAGGGCATTGATTGGATCTATTCATTTCTTTGAAATATTTAAAAACGTACGTAAATAAATAATTTTTGATCGATTTAGAGTGTTTTTTGAATATCTCTGTAATTTTTTTAATTAAAAAATTCATCATCATTATGAATGCAGAATAGTAATTGTTTATCGGCATATGAACATGTTAATGGGTTAATAAGTTTAAAATAAAAGTGATATTCAACTGTTAGCTCACAGCCATGAGAAATAAGCTCACTGCCAAAATAAATAACTAAGCGACTGTTAAATGACCAATGTATTTTACGGAACATATTATAATAATGTATTTTTTAGAATACGCACTTCACACATAGGGTGCGTAACACCCGCCCGTGTATACCATTCAAGAGCGCACTTGGAGGATCCAAATGAGTGTGCTACTCAACAGCAGACTCGTTAGGCAAATCTATATATATAAAAGAAAGTCGTGTTAGTTACACTATTTATAACTCAAGAACGGCTGTACCAATTTGGCTGAAAATTGGTGAGCAGGAAGCTTAGAGCCAGGAGACGGACATAGGATATCCCGTTTGACAGCGTTCCTATGTGAGAACGCACATTTTGCACGTTTTCGCACGTTTTCGCGTGATTTCGCATGTTAGCGGTCATTGTTGCCTGTTGTAACCCATTGTTGCGAGCAATTTTAGCGGCTAAGAATAAAGATGTAGATGACCTGAACTACATAATTAAGAATAAGATCACTGGAACAACGCATTCATTCAAATCTATTGACTGCGTCACGAATGAAGATGAAGCCACCAACTATCCAATTGAATTTTTAAACTCCTTGGATGTGCCAGGCTTACCACCACACAATTTACGGCTAAAAGTTGGCTCCGTAGTAATCATGCTTCGAAATATAAACCAACCAAAACTGTGCAACGGTACGCGTTTGGTGGTTAGAAAATTGAGGAACAATGTAATTTACGCGACGATACTCAAAGGAAAATTCGAAGGTAAGGAAATTTTCATTCCGAGGATCCCAATGATCCCAACCGATATGATGTTTCAATTTAAAAGACTTCAATTTCCGATCTGTCTTGCATTCGCCATGACCATCAACAAATCACAAGGCCAATCCTTGAAAGTTTGTGGTTTGAATCTAGAATATCCATGTTTTTTCCATGGTCAATTATATGTGGCATGTTCACGGGTCGGAAGATCATCTGCGTTGTTTGTTTTTGCACCTGATAATAAAACAAAAAATGTCGTGTATCACAAGGTACTTAACTGAAGAGTGCAACCTATGCACCAAAATACAGGAACAATAATGAATGATTAATCTACTTAATTTTTTATTTGTATTTTCTAATAAACAATTTAACTTAATAAATTCCAAAATCTGCTTATTTATTGCCTTTAACAACCGGTCCCTATGATTACTGCTTTGTATTTCTCTCTTAAACAAAATTCAATTCCAAAAAACGCCCTGCTACGTAATAGATTTTTTAATTATCTATTTAATATCAGAGCGTTTTTTTGAAATCCTTCTTTGTTTGAGAGAAAAACAAAAATATGCAATTGCTTTATTATCACGAGTGCAACAAGGATAGTACAGTTTCTCACAGTGAGTGCGACGCGATAAAAAGATGGGACCGTCTGTTAAGGCGGAACAGAGTTCACCGGGTCAGCTAGTATATATATAAAA